>CAUZXS010006130.1:92500-105934 GCA_963585895.1 Sepioteuthis lessoniana
CTTTTTCAGTTTACATATCCTTTTATTTTCTTTCTTTCTTTCTTTCTTTCTTTCTTTCTTTCAATTTGGGTTTTTATTTTGATTTTTTTCTTTTATATTTTCCTTTTTCAGTTCACTTACCCTTTTTTTCTTTCTTTCTTTCTTTCTTTCTTTCTTTCAATTTGGGATTTTATTTTGATTTTTTTCTTTTATATTTTCCTTTTTCAGTTCACTTACTCTTTCTTCTTTCTTTCTTTCTTTCTTTCTTTCAACTTGGGTTTTTATTTTGATTTTTTCTTTCGTCTTTTCGTCTTTTCAGTTCACTTCTCCTTTTTTTCTTGCTTTTTTCTTTCAACTTGGGTTTTTAATATTAACTTTTTCCGTTGTTTTTTTTAACGTTTTCAAATCATTTTTTTTTCTTTTTTTGTTCTTTCTTTCTTACTCTCTTTCTTCTTTCTTTCTTCTTTTTTCCTTGATTTGTATTTTTATTTTTATTTCTTTCTGTTTTATTTGTCTTTCAATTTCTTTCCTCCTTTCTTTCAACTTCTGTTTCATTTTCCGTTTTTTCTTTTACCGTTTCCTTCTTCAGTTGATTTTTTCTTTCCTTTTTCTTTTTTCTTTCAGTTTGGGTTTTTATTTTCAGTTTTTTCTTATATCTCTTCCTTTTTTATTCATTTTTACTTTTTCTTTATTTGTCCTCTCTTTTTTCTTTCTTTCTTTCAATTTGGGCTTTTATTTTCAAGGGTTTTTTTTCTAATATCGTTTCTTTTTACGGTTCAATTTTTTTCGTTCTTTTTATTTTTATTTCTTTATTTTTTTGTTTTTCATTCTTTTTTTCTTTCTTTATTTCAACTTGTTTTTTATTTTCAGTTTTTTCTTTTTACTTTTTCAGTTTATTTTTTCTTTCTTTCTTTCTTTCTTTCTGCTTGCGTTTTTATTTTTATTCTTTTCTTTCATTATTTCGTTCTTTAGTTAATTTGTCTTTTCTTTTTTTCTTCGCATTTTCTAATCTTCTTTCTTTCTTTCTTTCTTTCTTTCTTTCTTTCTTTCTTTGCATTTTCTCATCTTCTTTCTTTCTTTCTTTTAGCTTTCTTTCTATTTTCTTTCTTCACATTTTCTCATTTTTTCCCTTTTTTGTTCTTTCATTCTTTTTTTGTTTGTTTGTTTCTTTTTTCTTTCAGCTTCCGTTTTTATTTTTACTCTTTTCTTTCATTATTTCCTTCTTTAGTTAATTTGTTTTTCTTTATTTATTTATTTCTTCCCGTTCTTATTTTTTTAAGCTTTTTCTTTTATTATTTCCTGGTTCAGTTCATTTTTCTTTTTTTTCCTTTCATTTTCTTTCTTTCTTTCTTCCTTTTGTTCAAGTTTTTTTATTTTTATTTTCTTTTTTTTAAACTCACCTTATATCTACTTCATTACCTTTTTCCTTCTTCCTCAAAATTAGAAAAGCAGAAAAATTTTCATACAGAAAAATGAAAAAAAAAATCATGAAAAAATCAACACCTGTTTTTTTTTTTAGTATTGTTGTTCCTTTCTTTTATTCATTCATTTGGAATTTTTGTTTGCTTGTTTTGTTTTAATTCTTTTCCTCTTTCTTTCTTTTTTCAACTTTTTTCTTTTCATTTTTTTTTTCTTCTCTTTTTATATCAATTGGTTCTGGTGGGGGGGAATTGTTTTATGTTTTTTTTTCATTTTTCCCGAAAAATTGTAAGGGAAATCAATTTTTCCTGAAGAATCTTTTGTTTTCTTTTTTCTTTCTTTTTATAATTATTTTCTTTCTTTTTCATTTCTTTTTTTTTAACTTTTTTTCATTTTTTTTATTTCGCTTTTTTCTTTTTCATTTCTTTCTTTCTCCTCAAAAAATTGAAAAACCAAAAAAGAAAAAACATTTTAAAAAAAATGAATGAATTTCATTCATTCATCGTTTCTTAAATATTCTTTCTTTCTTTCTTTCTTTTTCATTCTTTCTTTCTTTCATTCTTTCTTTCTTATATTCTTTCTTTCTTTCTTTCTTTTATTCTTTTATTCTTTCTTTCCATAATATTTTTCTTTCTTTCTTTCATTCTTTCATTCTTTTTCATTCTTTCTTTCTTTCATTCATTCATTCTTTCTTTCTTTCTTTCTTTCTTTTCATAATATTTTTCTGTCTTTCTTTCATTCTTTTTTTTCCTTCATTCTTTCTTTCATACTTTCTTTCTTTCATTCGTTCTCTCTTTCTTCTATTCTTTCTTTCTTTCTTTCTTTCTTTCATTCGTTCATTCGTTCTTTCATTCTTTCTTTCTTTTATTCTTTCATTCATTCTTTCTTTCATTCTTTCTTTCTCCATCCAGTTTTATTTCCTTTTTATTCTCTTTTAATTCTTTTCTTTAACTCTTTCCTTTGTTCTTTCTTTCTCTTTTTCACAATTTTTTTTTGCAATTTTTCTTTCCCCTATTTTAGTGGGGGGTACACCACGGGGACTAAAGCCACCCACTTAGTACGACGACACAGTTAGCACTACGCCAGGCAGAGTCACCCTACCCGCTTACAACGATGTCACAATGCTGCACGCCAGCAACTACACCAGCAGCACTAACCCCACTCGCTTAAAACGATGTCAGAGCCCAGCACGTTAACCACTACACAACGAGGACTCACCACACCTGCTTCCTACGATGTCAAAGTCCAGCACATTAGCCACTAGACCAAGCGGACTCACTCCACTCGCTTACATGTGCGTCAAAATCAAGCATGTTAGCCACAAAACCATGGGGACTAACCCTACCCGCTTAGAACGTTGTCACAATCCAGTATATTAGCCACTACATACGGGTACTAACCCCACCCGTTTACAGTCACAATCCAGCACGTAAGCCATGATACCACGGGAACTCACTCCGCCCTCTTACAACGAGGTCAGAATCAAGCAGGTTCGCCACTCCACCACAGAGACTCAGATTACAATCCTTCTACGATGCCACTGCAACAAATGGGTTCACCCCACTCGCTTACAACGATGTCACAGACCAGCACGTTAGCCACTTAATCACGGGGACTCACCCCGCCCAGTTACTAATACGACACAATCAAGCTCGTGATCCACTACACGACCCGCTTACAACGATATCACAGTCCAGAACATAAGCCACTATTCCACGGGTACTAACCCCACCCGCTTACAACGATGTCACAGTCTTACACGTAAGTCACTATCACAAGGGTATTCACCCCACCCATTTACTACAATGTCACAGTCCTGTATGATAGCCACTACGCCACGGAGACTCGCTCCGCACATACATAGATTTTACAGTCCTGCTCGTTTGCCACGACACCACAGGGACTCACCCCACCTCTCTTACTACGATGTCACAGTCCAAGACGTTAGCTACTACACCACGGGGACTAACCCAAACCACTTACATTGATGTAACACCCCAGCACATTAATCACTATACCACGGGTACTAGCCCCACCCGCACAACAACGATGTCACATTCTTGCACGTAAGCCACTACAACAAGGCTATTCACCCTACCCGTTTACTAGAATGTCACAGTCCAGTGTGTTAGCCACTACGCCACGGAGACTCGCCCCACGCAAATACATTGATTTTACAGTCCTACACGTTTGTCATTACACCACGGGGACTCACCCCACCCGCTTACCCTGATGTCATAGTCCAGGACGTTAGCCACTAAACCACGGGTACTAACCCCACCAGCTTACATTGATGTCACAGTCCAGTACGTTAGCCACTGCACCACGGGGACTCACCCCACCCACTTCCCCAGATGTCACTGTCCAGATATTAGCCACTAAACCACGGGTACTAACCCCACCAGCTTACATTGATGTCACAGTCTAGTACGTTAGCCACTGCACCACGGAGACTAACCCCACCCCCTTAAAATGATGACATAGTCCAGCATATTAGCCACTACCCCACAGAGAGTAACCCCACCCTCTTACCATGATGTCACAATCTAGCACGTTATCCAACAACACCACTGAAACTAACCCCCCTGCTCACAACAATGATGACACGCGCCAGGACGTTTGCTACTACACCAAGGGGGTCCTCCCACCCTCTTACAACGATATCACAGTCCGGTACGTTAGGCACTATAACATTGGGATTAACCCCACCCGCTTATCACGATGTCACCATCCAAGCACACTAGCCATGTAGTGGCTAATCCCAATGTTATAGTGCCTAACGTACCGGACTGTGATATCGTTGGACAAAAAAAAAACCCGCTTACAACGATATCACAGTCCCGCTACTACACCACGGGCACTCACCCCCACCCGCTTACTGCAATGTCACAGTCCAGCACGTTAGCTACGATACCACTAGGACTAACCCTCCACCCGGTTACCTCGATGTCACCATCCAGTACGTTAGCTACGACGCTACAGGACTCAACCCCAGCCGCTTGAAACGATGTCCCAGTCCAGCACGTTCGCCACAACGCTACGTGTCTCCACCCGGCAACATTTGGAAAAGGAAAGAATATTTTTGAAAAAAAAAAGTCTCATGTTGATAGATAAGACCAATTTTCATTAAAGGTTCATCGAATTTCAAGGAATTATTCCGACCGTTTCGACTAATGTACTCTCAGGTCTTTGTCAGCGTGGATCGGAATAAGCTGACTGCATCCCTTCTAGAGTGGTAAGACCCTCTCCACAAAGAGGTGTCCTGGCTATGACACTAAACTACACCTGATGATAAGGCTGAAGCTCTGGAGATCTTAGCTGTGGGCTGTACTCTTTCATTATCATTACTCCCAGGTCCACTCTGACCAGGAGTGGTAGTACCTGTTCGGGTCCGATCTATGGGATCCGTTTCAAAATTCAGTCTTCTAAAGAAAGACGTGAAATCCTGTCACCGTGATCAAATTATTTTCATTTAGCAGGAATTCTTGATACCATATAACTATGTGCAAACAAATGATTATTACCGACAGATGAATTAGTGGATTTAAAAAAAATAATTTCAGTGGAATGTTGAAGATATAATTCATTATGTCTGTAATCAAAGATTTACTGATAATTAGCAACCGTTGTCGAGGGCGACCCGAAGGCTCCCTTTTCAATAGCTACTACACCGAGACGTAGGGAGGGCGCTACTTTACCCTTGATACGTACCTTATATTGCTGAGTGCTAAGCAAGGAAGTATCAAGTACCATTTTGAAAGTCTTTGGTATGACGCGACCTGGGATTGAACCCAGGTCTCTCGAAATTTTGACATTAAATAACCCATGAGGGGTTAACATGCCATTAAACAAATAAACCAAATCTAAGCTTATAAATAGTTACGATAATAATCAAACATTTACAAATGAATTAAATTTCGGCATCAAATAGCACATGAGGGTTTGATATGCCATTAAAAAAATAACCAGTGCCCATCAAACACTTTGGGAATAAATAGACTTGTTTTAAAAAATTGTTCGTATTTGTTAGGACCGTGTGCAAAAAAAAAGCTTTTAAGATACAAATACACAAAAAAAACATGTAAATATAAACATACATTGACCGCGATTCCCAAACCTCTACACTTGAAATAACCCCAGACGGGTTGATATGCCCTTTAAATCAATCAGTCCATCTACAATTGTCGGATATCCTGATGTGAGCTGCTTATTTGTTTTGTCTCACTTTCACCCAGTAAATCATAATGAGAAGAAAATCAAATTAATAAGAGAGAGGGGGGCGGAGAGTGAGTGAGTGAGAGAGAGAGGGGGCGGAGAGTGAGTGAGTGAGAGACAGAGGGGGTGGAGAGTGAGTGAGTGAGAGAGAGAGGGGGCGGAGAGTGAGTGAGTGAGAGAGAGAGGGGGCGGAGAGTGAGTGGGTGAGAGAGAGAGAGGGGGGAGAATTATAAAGAAGATAGAGTGAGAAGGAACACGAAATTGATGAAAAGAGACGAAAGAATTAGTTGTGGGGAGTAAGAAAAAGTGAAAGTGATGTGAATAGAGAGAGAGAGAGGAAAGAATGAGAGTAAGAGGGGGAGAAAAGAGAGGGAGAGAAAGAAAGAAAGAAAGAAAGAAAGAAAGAGAAAAGAATATGAGAGGGTATAAGGAAGAAAAGAGGGTGAACGGGAAGGAGAAGAGAAAATAATATTTTCCAGTAGAAAGAAAAAAAGAAAAACGCAGAAATACGAAGTTTTTTTTCTTTAAAAAATTCTCGGTACAGAAAGAAATAAACAAACAAACAAACAAACAAATGTGTTAAGATACAAAAAGGTGAAACAAGTGAGTGACAGTGGGAAGCGTGGCAGGGTGGTAAGAAAGAGAAGAAAAAAAAGAAAAGCCGTATTTTTAGAAGAGGAAGACGAAAGCGAGAAATCCCCAAAAAGTAAAAAAACAAGTCGTGAGAGAAAGAAGAAAAGAAAAGAAAAGAAAAGAAATGAAAAATTAGAAAAGAAATTGTCAAAAAGAAAGAAGGAAAGATAGAAAAATTGAAAAAAACTAAATGGGGGTGGGGAACTTAACGACCTACCTATAAAAAATAACCAAAGAAAGAAAGAAAGAAAGAAAGAAAGAAAGAAAGAAAAGGAGTATTTGAAAGAAAGAAGCTGAAAAAGCTTAAAGGGAGAGTACGTGATCAAGAAAGAAAGAAAGAAAGAAAGATTGAGAGAGAAGAGGAGAGGGAGAGAAGTGTTGAAGAGCAGGGATTGAACGTAGGATAGACAGTGAGGGGTGGGCATCTCCAGCGATCTCTATAAAACCCGGAGGTGTGCAGAATATTAAACCAGTTGAAAAAGAAATGAGACGCTGGTGAAGATATATAAAAAACAAAAAACATAAAACTAAAAGCAAAAAACACACACACACTAAAAAAACAAAAAGCAACCAGCAACACTCTTATATATAATCAACTATCAAAACTTATAACGCACACACACACACGCACACACGCACATACACGTATAAATCTATATCTATATAAACCCGCATCCTTTTTAAAAGCCTAGAAGATCAAATATTTATCAACAAGACAAAAAGAAAGAAAGAAAATACCAAATATTTATTTTTTAAAAAAGAAAGAAAGGCAAAAGAAAGAAAGTGACAAATATTTATTTAAAAAAAAAACGAAAAGAGAAAAAGACAACAGGAAGAAAATACCAAATATTTATTCTAAAAGAAAGAAAGAAAGAAAGAAAGACAAGTGGATTGAAAAAAAAAAAAAAAAAACGGGAAATATCCACAAGTTTTATGTACTTTACAACATTCTATGATATACCTTGATTTTGTTTTTGTTTTTTTTGTTGCTTTTACCTTTGTTTTTGGAGGGTTTTTTTTTTTTTTGTCAATTTTGATCTGGCTTGAATCAATTGACGACGTCTCAAATTTTACCTGAAATATTTTCCCGAATCTTTAACAAAAAAAGAAAGAAAGAAAAAAAGCTAAATACATTTACAACTAATTTTACATACACAACAACTTAGAAAAAAAAAACAAACAAACAAACCTTTCAACAAGTCTTATTAACAGTTTTATTATTTAATATTTTAGGAATTATCTTTTCTAATTTTTTTCAGTTTTGTTTTGTTTTTGTTTTTTAATTATAACTGTTTTTAGCGGGAAATATTTATAGATATTTGAGCGATACATTTTCTTTTCTTAATAATTTTTTCATAAGTGATTTTTTGCTTTAGTCACGATATAGAAAAAAGAAGAAAAAAAAAGAAAAAAGCAAAGAAAAAGAAAAACCAGCGCAATACGAAGAAAGAGAAAAAAGAAGAGAAAGAAGATCCATAAACGAAGAATTTGGAAGTATAAAACAAACAAACAAATAAACAAAAAAAAGTTTTAAAAGATACAGAAGAATTACAATTCCCCCCACCCTGCACGCACACACCAAAAAGAAAGGGAACACACTTTAAAAAGGGAAAAGAAATAGAAAGAAAGAAAGAAAGAAAGAAAGAAAGAAAGAAACTATTTCAGATCTATGAATTAATTTTTCTATAATAATAATAATAATAATAATATACGAGCAAAACAAACAAACAAAAGAAACAAGGAAAAAAACGCAATAATATCAACAAACAAGAAAATTCAAACGAAAACTCACACTGCTTTTCGCCAAAAAAAAAAAAAAAAAAAAAAAAAAAATAATAATAATAATAATAATAATAATAATAATAATAATAATAATAATAATAAATAAATAAATAAATAATAACCAGAGATATAGATTGTTTGTTTCTTTTTGTCGGTTCCTTTTTTTTTTCTAATTATCTAAAGAAAACAAACAAACAAACAAACAAAAGCTACACACATTTATTCTCATTATTTTTTGTTTTGTTTATTGTTTTTTTTTTTTTTTCATTTTATCTACCATTTTCACGAAGTCCGATCGCTGTTTGTTAACATTTATTTATTGCGATCATATTTTTAGTGTACTCTATGCACCCAACCAGTTAAAAAAGAAAGAAAGAAAGACAGAAAGAAAGAAAGAAAGAAAGAACTTTAGTCACCGTATTCAAGTTTCATAAACTTTTTTTTGTTTTTGTTTTTTAGAAAAGCATAGCATATAATAACATGAGTAACTTAATTTAATTGTTCATAGTCAAATACTCTATTTGCAACTATCCAACCAGAGGAAAAATTACGTTTTCATTTTAAAAGATTGTGAAAAAAAGATATATATATATATATATATATATATATATATATATATAAGTATAAATATATATACATTTAAATCAAAAAATAAGGAAAAGATTAAAAAAAAACACCAGAAAATAAGAGCTAAAATATATATCTTTATATATATATATCCTCAAATATACTTTAATCTTAACCGCTTTTAATCTCGGAGTTTATTAAAGGGTTCGGGGTTTTTTAAGGGCCGTTTTTCTTTTTCTTTTCTTTTTCAAATCTTCTTTTAGAATTGTACCGCTAAAATATCATTTATGTTGAATATCAGTTCTAATAGCAGTCCGGCTTACCCGACAACAATTATCTCAGACTCTCCTGGTATCATATCCCCAAAAGACGACCCTTTCACACATATTTTCACCACCAGTAGCAACGGTGGGGTCAGCATGGAAACCCTGGTTGAATCTCCAACTTTTTCCATTTATTTCTCGGTGCTGGACCGAGCCACAGTGCTTATTTTCTTCGGGACCCTCGTCCTTCTTCTGAGCGTGTGGCGACAACGTCCTCACGGACTACCCCCGGGCCCGTTGCGTATCCCAATTATTGGCAGTACAGCCCTGTTCTCCAGTTCCGACCCGGCACAGGTACTCGTGCAGCTGAGAAGCCGTTATGGGGACATTTTCAGCCTTTATGTTGGTAACAAGATGCTTATCTTTCTCAATGGTTACCACAATTTTCGAGAGGCCTTCGTCAATAACCCGGACCTATTTACAAATAAAGCAAGTACGTTCATTACGGAGAAACTTGGCCAAGGAAAAGGTCAGTAAGGTCGATTTTTTTTAATTCATTTATTTGGTATTTATTGTTGCTTTTTGTTTGTTTTTGTTTGTTTTTTCTTCATTGTATTTTGTCTTGTAGTCAGTTGTAGTTGCTGTTGTTGTGGTTGTTTTAATCGTTCGGGGTGAAGACTTTTAAATTACTCTTATCACTTATTTGCTATAGTTTCTTTTTCTTTCTTTCTTTCTTTCTTTCTTTCTTTCTTTCTCTTATTTTTCTTTTCATGCATTTCACGCTGTCTTTATCTGTATCTATCTAAGTCGGTTCATATCTATCTATCTATCTATCTATCTATCTCTGCCAGCCTGTTTAGATCTATCTATCTATCTATCTATCTATCTATCTATCTATCTATCTATCTATCTAAGTCAGCTCGTTTAGATCTATCTATCTATCTATCTATCTATCTATCTATCTAAGTCAGCTCGTTTAGATCTATCTATCTATCTATCTATCTATCTAAGTCAGCTCGTTTAGATCTATCTATCTATCTATCTATCTATCTATCTATCTATCTATCTATCTATCTCAGCCTGTTTAGATCTATCTATCTATCTATCTATCTATCTATCTATCTATCTAAGTCAGCTCGTTTAGATCTATCTATCTATCTATCTATCTATCTATCTATCTCAGCCTGTTTAGATCTATCTATCTATCTATCTATCTATCTATCTAAGTCAGCCTGTTTAGATCGATCGATCTATCTATCTATCAATCTATCTATCTCAGTCAGCCTGTTTAGATCGATCTATCTATCTATCTATGTCAGCTCGTTTAGATCTATCTATCTATCTATCTCATGTTTTTCTTTCCACCACCACCCTACACACCTTTAATCTCTCTCTGACTTTTTACATTCATCTCTGGAATATCAGAATTTTACAAGCATGCAAAAGTACTAAATGTAGTTAATATGGATTTATTTATTTTATTTTATTTTTCTTTATGAGTTTCTTTGTTTTTTGTTGTTTTTTTATTTACTATCGTGTATCATCACCTATTTTACAAGTATTCTGTGTCACAAATAGATTCGGTGCAACAGACACAAGCGAATTATTGACTTTTTTTTTCTTCTTTCTTTGTTTTTTTAATTTTCTTTTTCTTTCTTTCTTTCTTTTTTTCTTTCACTTGCCACACTTTTCTTTTTCTTTTCGGGAAGTATCGCAAATTTTACTATTGAGCAAACTTGCAGAGAAAATAACAACCTTATCTCTCTCTCTCTCTCTCTCTCTCTCTCTCTCTCTCTCTCTCTCTCTCTCTCTCTCTCTCTCTCTCTCTGCTTTTTTTTGTCAGTCTTTGATTTCATTCGGTCCCGCACAACTATTACAAATGTATTTGTGAAAGCAGTAGGCATGAGGGCAGAAAGGACTTTTCCCATTGCTTAATTGACACAGAAAGAAAGAAAGAAAGAAAGAAAGAAAGAAAGAAACGGCGTGCGTTTTCTTTTTCTTTTTTTTTTTTTTTTCATCTTTTTTTTTTCCTTTCCTTTCTCCCAATGACTCACAAAATTCAACACGCAAGTGCGTGTCTATTTTAAATGCAGGGAAGGCGAAGACAAGATAATTTTAATTCTGGCCTTGAATTCACGAATTTCTTTTTCTATCTTTCTTTCTTTTTCTTTCTTTATCTTTCTTTTTTTAAATCTTATTTCGAAAGGTTAATCAACTTCTTAAAAGCAAAGAACTTCCGTAAAAAGTTTTGCATTTGTTTTAAAAGGGGAAAACCGAAATCTTATGAATTAACTTATAAGTTATGGGATTTTTACATTTTTTTTTCTTCTGTTCTGTGTGTGTGTGTGTGTGTGTGTGCACGCGCATATGTTTGTGTAAGTATTCTGTATGTGTGTGTGTCTCTGTGTGTATGTGTGTGTGTGTACACGTGCATATGTTTGTGTAAGTATTCTGTATGTGTGTGTGTCTCTGTGTGTATGTGTGTGTGTGTGCACGCGCATATGTTTGTGTAAGTATTCTGTATGTGTGTGTGTCTCTGTGTGTATGTGTGTGTGTGTACACGTGCATATGTTTGTGTAAGTATTCTGTATGTGTGTGTGTCTCTGTGTGTATGTGTGTGTGTGTGCACGCGCATATGTTTGTGTAAGTATTCTGTATGTGTGTGTGTCTCTGTGTGTATGTGTGTGTGTGTACACGCGCATATGTTTGTGTAAGTATTCTGTATGTGTGTGTGTCTCTGTGTGTATGTGTGTGTGTGTGCACGCGCATATGTTTGTGTAAGTATTCTGTATGTGTGTGTGTCTCTGTGTGTATGTGTGTGTGTGTACACGTGCATATGTTTGTGTAAGTATTCTGTATGTGTGTGTGTCTCTGTGTGTATGTGTGTGTGTGTGCACGCGCATATGTTTGTGTAAGTATTCTGTATGTGTGTGTGTCTCTGTGTGTATGTGTGTGTGTGTACACGTGCATATGTTTGTGTAAGTATTCTGTATGTGTGTGTGTCTCTGTGTGTATGTGTGTGTGTGTGCACGCGCATATGTTTGTGTAAGTATTCTGTATGTGTGTGTGTCTCTGTGTGTATGTGTGTGTGTGTACACGTGCATATGTTTGTGTAAGTATTCTGTATGTGTGTGTGTCTCTGTGTGTATGTGTGTGTGTGTGCACGCGCATATGTTTGTGTAAGTATTCTGTATGTGTGTGTGTCTCTGTGTGTATGTGTGTGTGTGTACACGTGCATATGTTTGTGTAAGTATTCTGTATGTGTGTGTGTCTCTGTGTGTATGTGTGTGTGTGTGCACGCGCATATGTTTGTGTAAGTATTCTGTATGTGTGTGTGTCTCTGTGTGTATGTGTGTGTGTGTACACGTGCATATGTTTGTGTAAGTATTCTGTATGTGTGTGTGTCTCTGTGTGTATGTGTGTGTGTGTACACGTGCATATGTTTGTGTAAGTATTCTGTATGTGTGTGTGTCTCTGTGTGTATGTGTGTGTGTGTGCACGCGCATATGTTTGTGTAAGTATTCTGTATGTGTGTGTGTCTCTGTGTGTATGTGTGTGTGTGTACACGTGCATATGTTTGTGTAAGTATTCTGTATGTGTGTGTGTCTCTGTGTGTATGTGTGTGTGTGTGCACGCGCATATGTTTGTGTAAGTATTCTGTATGTGTGTGTGTCTCTGTGTGTATGTGTGTGTGTGTACACGTGCATATGTTTGTGTAAGTATTCTGTATGTGTGTGTGTCTCTGTGTGTATGTGTGTGTGTGTACACGTGCATATGTTTGTGTAAGTATTCTGTATGTGTGTGTGTCTCTGTGTGTATGTGTGTGTGTGTGTGTGCACGCGCATATGTTTGTGTAAGTATTCTGTATGTGTGTGTGTCTCTGTGTGTATGTGTGTGTGTGTACACGTGCATATGTTTGTGTAAGTATTCTGTATGTGTGTGTGTGTATGTGTGTGTATGTGTGTGTGTGTGCACGCGCATATGTTTGTGTAAGTATTCTGTATGTGTGTGTGTCTCTGTGTGTATGTGTGTGTGTGTACACGTGCATATGTTTGTGTAAGTATTCTGTATGTGTGTGTGTGTATGTGTGTGTATGTGTGTGTGTGTGCACGAGCATATGTTTGTGTAAGTATTCTGTGTGTGTGTGTGTGTGTGTGTGTGTTTATGTCAGTGTGTGCGTTTGAGTATGTCTGTGTGTGTGTGTTTGTTTGCGGGCGTTTGTGTATGTATGTGTTTGTATGTGTGTGTGTGTGTGTATCTGTGTGCATATACTTCTTAATTCGTTCAACTACACAACTCACATTCGCAAATTAACAAGTTTCCGCGAGGAGCCCTGTATTGTGTAATGGTTAGCAAGTTAGACTAACAAACTATGACTAGTGAGCTCGAATCACACTGGGTGCCCCATACTTCTGGTTTCGTTCGACCACAAAACAAAACTGACCAAAAAACCATAAAAGTGACCACTTCAACTAGGATATACATTGAGAGAAGATATTTGTTTACCTAGACACTCAATCAAGAGTTGGGAGTGACATTCGGACAATATTTTAAGTGGAAAATCCTCACTGCGACG
>CAUZXS010006131.1:0-37500 GCA_963585895.1 Sepioteuthis lessoniana
ACATAATGCTAATACCCTTGGAAAAGGTATGAACCCAACTATCCTCCCTCCAACTTTTGTTAAAAGAGTAGGAGAGACTTGGCACTACAGCCTTGGTATGGCAACCGGTGTAGGAAATACTGATTTTAGAACTGCGCATTGAGGAGATGACCTCGTGTGCAGGGGTTGGTAAATGCATAAATATACGCACATGCATACACACATATACATATGAACATTCATGTATACACACACACACACACACACACACACACTTATATATATATATATATATATATATGTGTGTGTGTGTGTGTGTGTGTCCGGTAAATTTTTACTTTTTAACCCATCGGATTTTAGTGAAAACTAAAAATCAGATTCTACTTTTTAGGGGCGAATACAGCAAACATTACTGACGTGCAAAGATGTTATTTGGTAGGCTGTTTACTGGTATTCGCCCTTCCCCTAAATAAATAAATAGAATCTGATTTTTAGTTTTCTCTAAAATCTGATGGGTTAAAAATTTACCGATTGTTCAATATTAATTATAGACGTAAATCTTTCTTGGATAGCGTGGATATAGTCAACGGTGCTTGTCAATTTCTCGTTTATGTGATCAGCAGACTATATATATATATATATATAGTCATCCACAGATAGACTTTCGTTGTATCACAGCTCTTCAGTGTGTCTAGATACGTAGAACGCTTGAAGTTGGGATCGAAACCTACCCAACTTTACGTTAGACTTAGTGGTACACCGCTCAGCCAAGTGGCGACCCTCGCCACCTCGGGAATGATAAGGCATTATGTAGTACAAACAAAACAATAGGAATATGAGTTTCCTGTTGTCTATTATTTCATTTTCAACTAATTGAGACGTAAGTTCGGAGAAAAAATTTTATGAAGAAAATTCGTTGTGAAGAAAATATTTTTGGAGTAAGTATTTAAAGGAGTCGATATGCAGTAAAAGAAACAGTGACAAACGAACTGGTTATGTAACATATCGATTGCTTGAATAAAAATTATTTCCCTTATGCATCAACAAATATATATATATATATATATATATATGAAGTTGACAACGTAAAATATTTAGATTATGAAGTCCGTTACTCAAATGAATAACACAATTATTTTCCTTATATATATAAATATATATATATCGTTTAAGAAAAACAAAAACCGGTTACATTAGGATTATAAATTTATTTCCATCCTGTTATGGGTATTGATATGAATCAATAACACCAAAAATAGCAGGACTTTTTCAGATCCAATGGATAAAATAAATATAGAGAGGATAGACACAGGAGGAAGAATGGGAAGGGGTAGGAGAGGGGTGAAGAGTTTAAATGTACTGAATATAAATATATATGAAGTTTACGACTTAAAATATTTAGATTATGAAGTCCGTTACTTAAGTGAATAACGCAATTATCTGATGGAAATATATACAGAATGGTCTAAAGGCAGGTGAACCGTAAATGATAACATTTATTTTGAGATTATCTATACAATTATGTTTACAAATACAATTATTACATTGACAATTAGATTTTATAATGTACAATAATACAAAAGCAGTAAAATTTTATCAACACTGGTGCTCGGACAGCTGTCCATCACAATTTACACAGATTTGAAGTCTAACCCTCAGGCTTCAACAAACATTTTTACACCAATCTTTTAGTTTATTTATTTCTTGAAATGCATCATTGATGTAATTTTTCTTGGTTTTCGACTATAAACTGTGTGCTTGTGCACTCCCCAAAAGAAAAAAAAATCCATTGGAGTTAAGTCAGGTGACGGGCTACTCAGTCAATTTCTTGACCTATTTCTTAGGTAATATTTCATCAGAGACTCTCGGAATGCCCTTGAATAATGTGCAGGGGTCCCATCTTTTTGGAAATAATGGTCATAGGAATGAGACGGTTGTAATTGTGGAACAAGTTGAGTCATTCCACATACTGTCACCTACTTTGGGATCACCCACTCTATATATATACATATATATTTTTATCATTAAGGGTTCCGGACTATTGTCTTCATCTTTATTGTTATTTCCACAACGTTTCGGTCGATATGTCCTTCGACCTTCTTCAGGTGTTTGTCGAACTCGGAACCTTCACAGAACTTCGAACTACGTCTTTTATTGAAAGCACGGGGGTCACCTGTTCTGATTCCGTTAGCCATAACCAACGCCTATAACCGTTACGCCATGTGTCCTGCTGGATAATTCAGAATGAATTTTTGGGACTTATAAACTTAATGTTTTTATTTGACTAGAATTACTACTATTATGTATGATTTTTTACCTGTGCTCATATTCAGATATTCTTTTAGATCTAAAAAGATCTAGATTTAGACAATTAATATATATTTTTTCAAAAAAAAACAACAATCGTTTTTTTAACTTTTGTATGACAACTGGTCTAGATGAAGGTAATGTCTGAATTTAAACTAGTTTAACTACCCTTAAAATTAACTTCGTGTCACATCCTATTCATGTGTGAGGTGTTGGGTATATATATATATATATATATATATATATATATATATATATATATGTCAAATGTGGAAAATCAGATTGACATGTATCACTTCGGGGCTGGTGGTATCAGAATTGAAATGATTTTATTACTAAAAACGAATTCGTATTAAAGGGAGAGAAATGTGATTAATGTAATGAATGCTCAATTGGAACATTTTACAGTGTCGTTAAGATAAGACAGATTATAGACAATTACATTTATTACTTTTTTTTTTTTTGGCTCACGTCTTTTACTAATTCAACATTCTATGAATAATAATTTGATGAAGGATGAGATTATTATTGTATAATTTCCAAATTTCTTTAAGAAATAAATAATTAACGTTTTCTGTGAAAAATAATACGACGTTAAATAAGTGAATACAAAGTAAATAAATTTATATATTTTTTTTTACAAATGTGGTTTAAAAGCTTTTTCTTATTTCTGCGTGTATATACGAGGAACAGGGTCTTTGGCTTAATGAGTAGAGAGTTCGCAAATGGTCCGAGAGACTGGGGTTCAATCCCAGGTCAAGCTCTGCCAAAGAACAAAAAAATGGTACTTGATCTTGCCTTGCGTAACACTCAGCATTAAAAGGTGCGTATAAAGGGTAAAGTGGATCAATCCAGGGAATGGAATAGAAAAGGATACCTTTGGGTCGCTGTTGGATAAGGTTGCCAGATTTACTTTTTTAAATACGAGGATCATTCCATAAATAAAATGAAATATTGCCTAATGAGTTGGGAAAAGGAAACATTTTTGACAGATGCACCCTTTTCAGGGAAATCAAAAACGATGCCTTCTTTTCAGTTCCACAACACTGTCAGCATGATCTCCTTTACTGACTGCGGCTTCCAGAGGTAGATAGATCTACTGGCAAGTTTATGAATTAGCAAAAGTCTACAACACTACCTTATTAATATAGAAAAATAGATAGGTAATAACCTATCTCTCTTTCTATATATCTTGGCAGATATTCATGAAAAGAAAGTAATAGATAGATAGATAGATAGATAGATAGATAGATAAATTGTTGGATGTTTGTATTTTATAGCATACCAACCCTTGTAGGTTATTTACTGCCAAATCCTGATAGATAGATAGAGATAGATAGGTTTGGTTTGGTTTGGTTTTGTCGCACATATCAACTATTGTAAGTTATTTAATGACAAAACCATTTTTATAAGTAAAGTAAAGTTGGTGACCTTAGTCGAGGATGACCCGAAGGCTCCTTTTTCAATAGCTACTACACCGAAGAGTTGGAAAGGGCGCTACTCCATTCCCTGGATTGTTCCATTTTACCCTTGATTCTTACCTTATCATGCTGAGTGTTAAGCTAGGCGGCGTCAAGTACCATTTTTAAAGTCTTTGGTATGACTCGACCTGGGATTGAACGTATGATTTGTAAACCCATTTTGTAGATAAATTAATCATTTGTTTGCTCACAGTTAAATGATCAAACAGTTCTATCCCAAACAACTCAGTTTATCATAAGTACAAAGTTTAAATGTCAAACAGTTCTATTTGACCCATAGATAGGATTCTATTAGGTACTACCACTCCGGCCAATAGAAAAACTAGGAGCTGATGGCAATGAAGGGTACTCCGCATTCCCCCAAAGCTCCAGCATTACTGACTCCTTACCATTAGATTGTTTTGCGTCATATCCAGGAAACTAATTGTGGGAATCTTAACCCTCTGCAGAGATGTAGTCGGTGTATACGGCAGACCCAGATACGTTGAAAAAATACGATAAATCTATAGATTTGAAAAGTATGAGATAGATACACATTAAGATTCATAAGGACAGATAAATATGAAAAGTTCACTGTATATATATATATATATATATATATATATATATATATATATATATATATATGGGGGGTGTAAAAAGCAATAGATAGATAGATAGGAACAGAGATAGATAGATAGAACTATTTAGGTATGTATATAGGGATTTCTTTTACTTAACTTATTCTATGCAGCTATATTTAATATATTAGCCTGATACAAAGAAATCTCGCGCCTTTACTGTTTAACTGTTTATTAGATTCCTCCCCCCCTAAATACCTGTTAGCTGTACCGGTAAAGGGGAATTAAATTTCTGTTTGGCATTTAAAAGAGTAAACGCTTCGTCTATCATTCAATATTAGTTTTCTTTTCTTTTCTTTTTGTTTCTGTTTTTTTTTTCTTCTTTTATTCAATTTCCTGTCCATTCATCTTCAGACATATTTGTATGTTTATTTGAGTGTTTTTATCATATTTTTTTACAACCATTCTCAGGCTTATCATTTCTTTCCCTCTTATCTATCTATCTATCTATCTATATTCGTTGTAGATTTATCTATCTATCTATCTAGCTATCTATCACATTCTGTTCATATTTTATCATTGTGTTCATAAAGTTCATGTTTCATTTTTATTCGTTAGTTTATATTTATTTTATACTATTCCAATCTATCTATCTATCTATCTATCTATCTAGCTAGCTAGCTAGCTATCTATCTATTGCAACCCATTCGGCTGGGACTGTAGTATACGCGAACTGCTACTGAATACGACCCTAAACTGCACTGAATGGTGCGGCTCGAGTCCTGGATTTCAGTGGAATGTGAAATACCCTTTCATTACCATTACTCCCAGGTCCCCTCTGGTACAAAGTTGCGACATCTATTCGGATCCCATCTATGGGTCGAATAGAACTAATATCCTGGGTATGACATTAAACCGCTTCTGATAGTAACGCTTGAGTCCTGAGCTTAGAAGAATGTGGAGTACCCCATAATTGCCATTGCTCCCAGGTCCACTCTTACCCTGATGGGAAGTACCTGTCAGGATCCATTCTATGAGCCAAATATAACAGTTCAACCATTTACTTGTGTGCAAGAAATGACTGGTGTAAAATTCAATTATTACTGTTTCATAGCAATACTTGAAACCGTTTAACTGTACAAACAAATGATTAACAAAACAGAATTATTTGTGTTAGATAGGAATACTTGAAACCATTTAACTGTGTACAAACAAATGAGCTCTGATTTGTTTCAAATGTTGTCTGAAAACTATTCGTTTACAAATCATATATATATATATATATATATATATATATATATATATATATATATATATATATATATATATATATATATATATATATATATATATATATATATATATATATATATATATATATATATATATATATATGTATATATATTTCTAATTGTGATTCACGACCGTTTAAAATTTACTTCGCAGCTAATATCTCCTCGTGGCTAAATGGTAAGAAGCTTTGGCTTGGCGTTTGAGTCAACCGGGTTTCGATCCCAGCTACCGGAGATACTGTCTACCCACACTGATGAGTTCTGATAGAACGAAACAGATCTGTCTGTGGATGACTATATATATATAGGTAGAACTTTCAATAAGTTTCCAGATTTTTTTGTACAGGCATTTAAAATTGTTGTAGACTCTTGAAAATTCAGTATGTTATTGCTATACATCTTATGAGATGACTGACGACAGCAGCAATAGGAATACCCCCACTAAAGCCTGATTGTCACAGCTGGTGAATTTCAAAAATGCAATCTGACACTTTAGAAGAACGATATGCAATAAAATTCTGTTTTAGATTTGGAAAAAATGTCACAGAAATATTATGGAATGCTTCAGACTGCTTTTCGGCCATCTTGCATGAATCGAGCATCAGCTTTTGAGTAGCATAAGAGATTCAAGGAGGTCAGGGAGTCTTTGGGGGATGATGGAAGAAGTAAGGCAGTCAATACACCAGAGTTGATTGGACATAGGGTTAGGGTTAGGGTTACTATGTTGAGGTTTTAAGGGATTTCGGGAAGAGATTCCGTCGGAAGAAGCCAGCACTCTTCAAATCGGGTCAGTGGCATTTCCACCAGGTCATCAAGATGGGCATCAAGACATTTCCTCACCTTCCCTATAGTCCAGGCCTTGCTCCCTGTGACTTTTGGTTATTCCCTAAGCTCAGAGGCTGTCGTTATGCGACAATTGAGGAGATGAAAGGGGCTGTGACGAAGGTCATTGACATGCTCCCACAAGAGGACTTCCATGGGACCTTCCAGAATTTGTTGGAACGGTACAAGTGCATTGCAACTGGAGGAGATATCTCCGAAGGAGACTAAAGTTTCTGAGTGTTCTATCAATAAAAGTGCCCTTACGAAAAAAGTCTGGAAACTTATTTAATGATCCTCGTATATATATATATATATATATATATATATATATATATATATATATATATATATTATATGGTACAGCCTGTGAACATTGGTTTCATGCATTCAGCAATGGTCGGACAGAGTAAAGATATAAAAAAAACGATTAATATGGTTAATTTTTGTTTGGAAAATGGAGTTTTTTTTGTGTGTATATGTGCCTAAGTTTGTGTATTATTTAGCCCTTCATTAACACACCAAGTGAGCTAGTAAGAAATATGAACCTCTTTCTTTTACACACACACACACACACATATATATTTTAAAATGAGTTGGTTCATGAAGAGATTTGTATTTTTTTTAGGATTTATTAATTTATTTCGTTCATACATACGTGTATGTATCCAGCTTGTTGCTTTCGTCAGAGAACATATATGGCACAAAGCCTTGTTAATGGGGTACTCAATGAGAGTTGGACTCACTTGTGTTTGCAGTTTGAATAGTTTTCAGTTGGTTAGTAAGTAAAGTTCGTGACCGTATTCGAGGGCGACTCGAAAGCTCCCTTTTCATTAGCTACTACACCGAGGTGTAGTAAGGGGTGCTGCTTCTTTCCCTTGATTTCTCCACTTTACCCTTAATCCGTACCTTATAATGGTGAGTGTCAAGTACCATATTTTGAATCTATGGTATGACTCGACCTGGGATTGAACAAATATACTGACACCAGATATTGAATATATATTCATAGGTATAAATATATGTATATGTATAAACAGGGTTGATATGCCATGAACCCAAACTAAAAACCAACCCGTGTCTTTGAAATCTTTTCCAGACTGTACATAGCTACCTATGTACCTACCTCGGTATGCGTAAAGACCTCGTGGCATGATGGCCAAACTCCTGAACTGCAGTGTCGATGTAAGCGAATTCGAATTCGGGTAGTGTTTTTATGTTCACTTTAGATTAATGCCTTTCAGAACGTTTTGAAGTCCATTATCCAAACCATCTATGGATTAAATAGTGCCATACCTGTTCTTTTACAAGGATGGCTTTGGCATGAAATAACCTACGAAGGTCGATATGCCATTAAACAAATATACCTTACCATACTGTATTGATATCTATTTCTAACTGTTTATATCTATCTTATTGTAAGTCAGTCAAGAAAATCTGTTTTTATAACTCCCTGTGTTATATTTTGTTCATATCAAACAGTTTGTATCTCTGAGGATATTTACTATTGCCCATATGCACTAACATATGTATGTGTGTATTTAGGTGTATGTGTGCTGTTTTTATGAGTAATTTCATCAGCGTTTTTTTTTTTTCTGGCCCACTGGAGAACTAAGATCTTCCACAAAAATGGTTATATGTTTCATCAAGCCGCGCTGGCCCTCGACTAGTTTTCCTTCTCCGAGACCAGTTACCTTACTAAGGCAAGTGAGTCCGGTCTATCCAGATCGAGGAATTGGAGGGTAGATTATATTCATGCCTTTTTCCCAAGTGAAACACAAAAGGCCTCGCTAAGAATTTGAACCTGACATGTCCACAACATTTTCCCTCGACCATAACCCCCATCACTCTCATATATATATATATATATATATATATATATATATATATATTAGTAAAATCTATTACGCCATCAACACACACACGGACACACACACATATATATATGTGTGTGTTTTGTGTATCTCATAGAGATATACATATTGATATACTTGTAAAAACTATTAGGCCACACACACACACGCATACATCCATATACATGTGTGTGTGTACGTGTGTGGATGTATGTGTGTCTTATATATATATATATATATCTGTAAACTCTATTACGCCACACACACACTCATACATTCATTTATATATGTGTGTGTGATATATATATATAATTTATTACACACACACACACACACACACACACACACACACATATATATATATATATTTGCGTGTGAGTGTGTGAGTGATATATATATATATATATATTTGTAAAATCTATGAGACAAACACGAACGTTAGTGTCATAGTTAAATTGAATCACTTCTGTCAAAGCCAGTTCCTCTTTCATAGGCTAATTTCTGATGAAATTGCCCGGGCTTCACTAAGTGGACCGTTTGTTCAGTCTATATAGAATAATGCCCGGTGGAAGTGATGGGTGAGGGGTGGGATGGTTAGTAGTAAGTGTGACGCCAGTCATCGACAGAATGACTCAGTACACGACTAAATGACTCCATATTTGCCATTTTGGATTCGCCTTATTAAAAAGCGTCATGTAACACAAGCGTTTGGGGCCAGATTTTCTCTTCTTTTATTGGATGTGATGATAGAAAAAAAAAAAAAAAAAAAAAGCAAAACAACAACAACAACAAAAAAAAACCCTAAAAAAAGACGATGGATAACGTGCATTCGTCAGAATCGTGTGGTTCATATTTATTCATCAGTCTATTAGTCTCTGTTTTGCTTAAAACTTTTCTTTCTTTCTTTCTTTCTTTTGTTTTTCTTTTTTTCCTTTTTTTATTCTAATTTTCATTCTTTGTACTTTCTTCCAATTCAGTAATTATCAGTATTTTTGTATCATCAATCAATTAATTCATTCATTCTTTCCTTCCACTAATTTTCAATTATTTCTCTTTCATTTATTCATAATTTATTCATTGATTCCATTAATTTTTAGCTTATCTCTTTCTTTTTTTTCTTTTATTTTTCCAATTTTCAATTTTTCTCTATCATTCTTTCTTTCTTTCTTTCTTTCTTTCTTTTCCAATTTACAATTTTTCTCTATAATTTTTTCTTTCTTTCTTTTTTTTTCTTTCCACGAACTTTTAGCATTTCTCTATCATTCATTTATTCATTCTCTTTTTTTTTCAATAATTTTCACTTTCATTCACTTATTAACTCATTCGATTAATTTTCAGATGATTTCTTTCTTTCTTTCTTTCAACAAATTTTCATTCTTTCTACTTTCTTTAATCCAGTAACTTTTAGCATTTTGGTATCATTAATTAATTCATTCTTTTTTTATTTCCAATTATTTACAGTTGTTTCTCTTTCATTAATTCATTCATTCAATGAATTTTCAGCTTCTTTCTTTCTTTCTTTCTTTCTTTCTTTCTTTCTTTCTTTCTTTCTTTCTTTCCACTAAGTTGTTTCTCTTTGATTCATTCATTACCACATTCCATTAATTTCAGTTCTTTCTTTCTTTCTTTCTTTCTTTCTTTCTTTCTTTCTAATTGAACTTTTCCTTGTTTTTTTACTTTCTTTTTTTTCTTTCTTTTCAGTAATTTTCTGTTGTTTATCTTTCACTCTTTTATTCATTCATTCATTCCGCTAATTTTCAGTTGTTTCATTCTCATTGCTTCATTCATTTAATCATTCATCATTTTTTTATTCCCCGTAATTTTCAGCATTTGTTTAATATTCACTCATTTTTTCTTACTTTCCATTTAATTTCAACTTCTTTCTTTCTTTCTTTCTTTCTTTCTTTCTTTCTTTCTTTCAAATAATTTTCAGCATTTTGCAAACATTCATTCATTCTTTCTTTCTTTCCACTAATTTTCCGTTGATACTCTTTCATTCATTCATTCATTCATTCATTTGCAACTTACCTCTTTCTCTTCTTTCTTACTTGTTACTTCATTCATTTATTCATTCATTTCTTCCTTTCACTAATTTCCAGCTGCTTTTTATCATTCATTCTTTCATTATATTTTTCTTTCTTAATTTCTCTTTCTTAATTTCTTTCTTTCTATTTAAAATTTTGATTAAAAAAACTAATAACAATATCAGTAAATGAGCACAAAATGACTTTAAGACTAGACACGACAGGGTGGGTAAGAGGATCCATTGGGAATTATGCAAGAAACTGAAGTTTGACCATGTGAACGAATGGTATATGCACAACCCAGAATCTTTCCTGGAGAATGAAATGCACAAAATTCTTTGGAATTTTTAGATATAAACAGATCATCTAATCTCGGCCAAACGACCAGATCTTATAATAATAATAAAAAAAAAAAAAAAAAAGAAGAAGAAAAAACGAGAACTTACCGAATTGTGGACTTTGCTGTCTCGGTTGACTACTGATTTAAACTGAAAGAAAGCAAAAGAAGGATTATTACATCGAACATTGCTTGGGAACTGTGGAACATGAAAGTGACGGTTATACCATTTGTAACTGGTGGTCTTGGTACAGAAACCAAAGGATCGGTATAGGAACTGGAGGACTTGGAAATAAAAGAATGAGAGGAGACCGTCCAAAATATAGCATTGTTTAGATCGGCCAGAATACTAAGAAGAGTCCTGTAGACTTGAGGAGACTTGCTGTCTCTCAGACTCCCGTGAGAAACCGTCGGGTAACGCTGGTGTGAAAAACCCGAAAAGGAATAGCAGTAATAATAATAATGTGGATTGACTAAAAAAACGTATATGAAGCTGGATAATGGTCTTATTAGTACAAGATAACAGTCGAAGTCATAAAGTTTATAAAACACCATGGAGAACTGGAGAGTCGAACTTAAAATAGGAGGAAAAAGCTAACCCGAAGAGAAAATCCCGCGAGGGATCTTCCAGAGAGATGCCCTATCACCACTACAATTTGTAATAGCGATGATGCCAGTCTATCACATACTTAGGAAATGCATAGGCGGATACAAGCTTCATAACAATTTAATGCCGTCTATGTTAATTGAACGTAGACGACATCAAACTGTTTGCCAAAAAGGAGAAAGAGCTTGAAACTCTAATACTGGCAGCGAGATGATACAGGTATGGAATTTGGCAGAGTAAAATGTTCCATTTCTGATAATGAAAAGCGGAAAACGACAAATGACGGAAGAAACAGAACTACCAAATCAAGGGAATATTGGAAGTGGATGCCATTAGATATGTGGAGATGAAAGAAAAAATAAAAAAGAATACTTCGGGGGAACTAGAAAACAACTCGAAACCAAACTATATCACAGAAATCTCACCAAAGGCCTAAATACCTGAGCTATCCACCTCGTAAGATACTCAAGACCAATCTTAAAGTGGACCTGAGAATAAGGAAACTCATGACAACACATAAGGCCTTACTTCCCAAGGATGACGTTGACAGAGTATATGTGTCAAGAAAAGAAAGGAAGAGGACTTACCAGAACTGAAGATAGTATTGATGCTTCGATACAACGACTAAAAGACTACAAGCGTGGAAAAAGACATTCAAGCCACCAGAAACAATACGGACGACACAAACATCAACTCAAAAATAAATAAATAGATAAATAAAATAAAATGAAATAAACAGAAAACAAAAATGGGAAGAAAAACAACTGTGCAGGCATTTCAAGCGACAAACAAGAGAAATCTCACATTTGAAAACTTGGGCAAGACTAAGAAGGGGAAACATTTAGAGAGAAAATGAATCTTTCCTGATGGCAGCACAAAACAACGCCATAAGGACTATGTCAAAGTCAAAACAGATAAGACGCAACAAAATAGCAAATGTAGATTATGTGTTGATTGAGACGAAATGATCAATCACGTTATATGTGAATTCAGTAAATTAGCGCAAAGAGAGTATAAGACTAGAAACGACTTGGTAGGCAAGGTGATTATCTGGGAATTGTGCGAGAAATTGAAATTTGACCATACGAACTAAAAGTATATGTATAACCCAGAATCCGTCCAAGAGAAGGAGACGCATAAATTTCCTTGGGATTTTGAGATGCAATCTGATCAACTAATCTTGGCCAGACAACCAGACATAGTGATAGTCAACAAAAAAAGGCAACATACTAAATGGTGGACTTCACTGTTCATTGCAATCGCTCCCAGGCCTGCTCTGCCCCGGTGTGGTAGTATCTAATAGGGTCCTATCTATGGGTCAAATAGAACTAAACTGCGTACTTATGCTAAGGTAAATTGCTTGAAATAGAACTGTTTTCATATTTAAACTGCGTACTTCATTTAAACTGCGAACTTATGCTAAAGTTAATTGCTTGAAATAGAACTGTTTTGATATTTAAACTGCGTACTTCATTTAAACTGCTTACTTAAAGTAAACTCAATTGTTTAAAATGAATTTTTTTTTACATTTAAACTGCATACTTATGCCAAACTGAATTGTTTGAAATAGTCTATTTCTAATTGTTTGAAATAGAACTTTTTGACACTGAAACTGTACTTACGCTAAAGTAATTTTTTTGAAATAGAACAGTTGCGACATTTAACTGTGTGCAAAGAAAAAATATACTTGAACTAAATTGGATTTTTTGAATTAGAAATGTTCGACTAAACTGAATAGCTTGAAATAGAAATGTTTTTGACAATTATACTGTGTACTTACGCTAAACTTAATTGTTTGAAATAGGAATGTTTATTTGTATAAAAATGGATTTGGCGTTAAATAACCTACAAAGGTTGATAGGTCATAAAACCCAACCAAACAAACAACCTGACAGACTATGTGCGTCAAGAAAAGAAGGAAGAAGAGGAATCAAAAACATTAGGAATTGCGTAGATATAGCAATACAAGGTCTCGAGGAAGAGTACATTAAAAAGAACAAAGAAAGAATAATTATAGCAGTCAATAAGCGCATTGGTATCATTTGAACTAATGGAAAAAGAAAAACAACATTAGAAAGCAGAAATGGGAAGAAAACCAAATGTTTGGAGATTTCACGAAAGAAAATCAGCTCATAGCTAAGAAAAGGAAACCTCAAGAGAGAAAGTTTGGTTGGTTGGTTTGTTTTCATGGTGTAATGACGGAGTACTCCACATTCCCTAATGCTCCAGAAGTGGAGCCTCCCCATCAGATAATTTAGTGTCATAGACTGGACACTCTTTGGTGGGGGGGAGTTATCTCTCTCTACAGATGCAGTTGGTGTATTCTCAAGCCTGAGCAAAAGAGTCCTGGATATCTGCGGAGAATTACTGTCACTTAAACTCCAGTGAAAGAACTCTCTTGAAATGTGCCATCCTTATAACAAAGTAATAGACACACAACTGATGGACTAGAACTGCTAAATCAGAAAAGATTGGGTTGGTTTGTTTTCTTTGTTTAATGGTATATCAACCTGCATAGGTTATCTAATACCAAAACCATCCTTCAAGAAGAACAGTAGTGGTACTATTTTACATAGTTGGGAGGATAAGCGGGTCCGTACCTTTCCCAAGAGTATTTGTCCGAAAGTAGAGGTAATAGGGCGACTGGAGTTCGAACTCACTTACAACGATTCCGCAGTCCAGCGCTTAGAACATTATACCACGAAGACACCCCAATCAGGAAAGAATCAAAACGTTTGGAAAGAAGGAAAATTACAAGTCCTTGAGAGTATTAGAATCTTGGAAGCGAAAATTGATATCACAAAACAGAATAGCAAATGCACACTTTGTAAAGAAACGGTGACATTGTTAATTCGATCATGAGCAAACAAACCCAAAAGGAGTACAATACCTCGCATAACTGAAAGTTGTGCAAGAGATTAAAATTTGACCATAACACCAGATGGTATATGCACGAAACAGAGTCGGCCCAAGAGAATGAGACGCGTAAAATTGTTTGTGTTTTTGAGCTACAGACGGATAACCTAATCCCGGCCTAAAAACTAGATCTAGTGTTTATTAAAAAAAAGAAAATTTTTAAAGAGAGAGAATTTACCGTCTCGTGGATTTTGCCGTCCTAGCGAACCGAAGACCAAAAGAAAAAAAAGTCAAAAAATAGAGAAATTCTTAGATCTTGCCAGAGAACTAAAAAAGCTGTGGATCATGAGGGTCAAGGTAATACCGATTGTACTTGATACACCTGGAACGATCCTCTGATGCCTGGAGAAGGGATTGAAGGAACTAGCAAGCAGTGGGAGAATCGAAACCATCCAAACTACAGCATGGCTGAGACCGGCTAGAATACTGAGAAAAATACTGGAGACCTGAGGAGACTTCCTGTCACTCAGATCCCAGTGAAAGCCTGTTAGCTAACACTGGTATGAAAATCTCTCAAGGAGTAAAATAATAATAATAATAATAATAGATGTTATAAACACCAACTAGAATCAATAACAGAAGCTAAATAAACTACAATTCTTAGGAACTTTCCTTCCAAACTAATCGAAAAATAAAGAGCAATAAACCAGACATGGAGGTTAAGTACTATTAAAAAACAAAAAAAACAAAAAACAACACAACATGCATTCTAGTTGATAGTTCAGTGACAACAGATAATAACCTATCCATATTTACCAACACCTCTGCTCGGGCAGGATATGACACAAGGTTAATTTTTTTAAGCGAACACTCAACCACTAGGCCAATGAGCCGGTTAAATGATGAGAAAGGTGATCGACTGGGAATTGTGCAAGAGATTAAAACTTGCCCGTAGAGCACAAAACGAAGGCTATCCATATTTACCCAACCCCTCCACTCGGGCAGGATATGACACAAGGTCAATTTTTTTGAAAGCGAAGTTTAACAGATTTGAATTCAGAGTTTTCCTTCTCCTAGACTAGTTGCCTCACCAAGGCTGAAGAACATAGTCTGCCCTACTATTTACCCATAGCTGGAGGAAGAATAATTGGATTCATACCTTTCCCAAGGGTATTAGTGCTATGTGAAATGCAATAAGTCTCGTCCCGGATTTGAACTCGTGTTGCCGTGTCCATTTTCTAGGACGATAACCATTATACCACAGGTACCTCCAGATAATACTCTATCAGTCAAAAAACTACCGCAATGCCAGAAATAGTGGGAGCCCTGAGTAATATTGAGAAAGAAATAGATGAACACATTAACAAGATACGTCGCAGTCCCAACGTATATGAGATGCAAACAATTGCACTGCACTGTTCGTTGATGTGATTAAACAATATCACCCAAAAGTGGCAGCAAAAACCATAAATACATAGAATGCATATAATCATGACTTTCTTTCACTGTAGGTCTTGGGTAAAGACCAGAAGGCTCCCTTTTCAATAGCTACTACACCAAGGTGTGTGGGAGGGTGCTACTCCTTTCCTGGATTGTTCCACTTTACCCTTGATACATACCTTATATTGCTGAGTGTTAAGCAATTACCATTTTTAAGGTCTTTGGTATGACTCGACCTGGGATTGAACCCCAGGTCTCCCGGACCATTGGTAAACACTTGGCCTAATGAGTAGAGTGTTCCTCAATGGTCCAGGAGACCAGGGTTCAATCCCAAGTCGAGTCAAACTAAATACTCAAAAATGGTACTTGGTGCGGACTTGCTTAACACTCAGCATTATAAGGTACGGATCAAGGGTAAAGTGGAGCAATCCAGGGAATGGAGTAGCACCCTCCCAAACACCTCTGCGTAGTAGCTATTAAAAAGGGAGCCTTCGAGTTACCCTTGCCTAAAGTCACCAAGTCTTAATAATAGAAATGAAAATAATTCAAATTGTAATTAACGCACTCGGTACAGTCACAAAAGATTTGTACAGGGACTGGAGAACTTGGAAATAAGAGGACGAATGGAGACCATCGAGACTACAGTATTATTAAAATCGGCTAGAATACTAAGAAGAGTCCTGGAGACTTGAGGAAACTTGATGTCACTCAGACTCCAGGAAAAAACTATCAGCGAATGCTGGTGTGAAAAGCTCTCAAATGAGTAAAATAATTAAACAATTTTGGAGCAAAATATGGGAGGGAAGAGTATTTAACAGAAAAGTCGAATGGATAATTAACATGGGAAAAGAGTTAGAAGGACTCGAAGAAGGACCTAAGGCGAAAATACACCTCGATTCACTCAGGGGAACACTAAAAAAAGTGCCGAATTAGAAAACGCCAGACTTTCATGGCATACATAGATGCTGGTTTAAAAAATTTACTTCCATCCATGATAGACTGGCTGTCGAGATGGATAGATGCTTACAAGAAACAGATATACATGAATGGATTAGCAAAGAAAGAAGCACTGTGAACCAAAAAGGAACCACCCTCCCAGACACTTAACGTGCCTACCGATGATGTGGAAAATACTTACGGCATAAAAAAGGGATTCCCTGAGGAACAGAAAGGATACCGCAAAGGAGTAAGAGAGCTAGTAATTTACAAAGCGCTTTGCTTCGATATGGCACAAGGCCGAATCAATGGGGCGCCCAATGAGACTCGAACTCCCTCATGTAGATTTGCTATTCTAGCTTGTTAACCGTTACACCACCAGAGGTGCCCAAGAGGAACAGGAGAGCTACTGTGCATTGATCCACACATCTATAGGAAATCAAAACGAGACGGAAAATGGCGTGGATTGACTATAAAAAAAAGCGTAAGATATGGTACCGCAAAGATGGATAATTGACAGTTTTAAAATATAAGATATCAGGTAAAGTCAAAGTTTATCGAAAATACCATCAAAAACTGGAAAATGGAACTGTCAGTAAGAGGAAAAAGCTTAGCTGAGGTGAAAATCTATAGGGGGATCTTTCAGGGAAAGGCGTTATCACCATTACTATTCGTAATAATAATAATAATAATAATAATAATAATTACAGCTTCAATTGACTGTTCTTTATGCAATAAACTTACATGCAATTTTATAGTAGCTCCAAATGATTTCTATGTAGCTTAGTCTGTTTCTATCTATCTATCTATCTATCATAGTCTGTTTATATCTATCTATCTATATATCTACGTGGTAACTTCAATAAGTTTCCAAACTTTTTTCCACAAGCATTTAAAATTGTCGTAGACTCTTGAAAATTCAGTATCTTATTGCTATACATCTTATGAGATGACTGACCAATTTTTAGGATTTCAGGTTCAAATGAACAGATACAGTAGCAATTGGAATACACCCTACTAAAGACTGATTGTCACAGCTGGGGAATTTCAAAAATGCAATCTGGACGTCAGGACACTTTAGAAGAAAGATATGCAGTAAAATTCTGTTTTAAACTTGGAAAAAATGCCACAGAAATGTATAGAATACTTCAGACTGCTTTTGGACCCTCTTGCATGAATGAAGCATCAGTTTTTGGCATAAGAGATTCAAGGAAGACAGGGAGTCTGTGAGGGATGTTAAGAGGTGTGGGAGGAGTAAGGAAGTCAGAACAATAGAGTTAATTGACCAAATAAAGAATTTCATGGATAAGGACAGTCGTGTGTCTATCGTGACAATAAGTGCACAGTTTGATGTCAGTGTGGGAATTGTACAAACAATTATTCGCGAGGAACTGAAGATGCGGAAGATTTGCGCCATCTTTGTCACAAGGGTGCTCAGAGAAGATCAGAAAGAAAGACGTTGTCATGACAGCAGGGAGATGGTCGAGCTGATCAATTCAGATCCCGCAGGTCTTGATGCTCTGGTGACCTACGAGGAAAGCTGGATCAGCTGCTATGTCCCAGAGACCAAGAGACAGAATTCCCAGTGGAAGCATGCTGGCTCTCCCAGACCAAAGAAGGCCAGACAGAGCAAATCCACCCACAAACTTTTGATGATCCCTTTTTTTGACAGCACTGGCATGATCTAAATTTATTGGGTTCCCACTGGACAGACAGTCAACAAGGAATACCATGTTGAGGTTTTAAGGGAGTTCAGAAAGAGATTCCATTGGAAACGCCAGCACTCTTCAAATCGGGTCAGTGGCATTTCCGCCAGGACAATGCACCAGTCCACAACTCCCTCCTTGTCACAGACTTTTTCACCAAGATGGGCATCAAGACAGTTCCACAGCCTCCCAATAGTCCATACCTTGCTCCCTGTGACTTTTGCTAATTCCCTAAGCTCAGAGGCTGTCGTTACGAGACAATTGAGGAGATGAAAGAGGCTGTGATGAAGGTCATTGATACTCTTACACAAGAGGACTTCCATGAGGCCTTCCAGAAGTTGTTGGAACGGTACAACAAGTGCATTGCAGCTGGAGGAGATTACTTCGAAGGGGACTAGAGTTTTATGTGTGTACTATCAATAGAAGTGCTCATACGAAAAAAGTCTGGAAACTTATTTAATGAGCCTTGTATCTTAGTCTGTTTATATCTTATCCAAATAATTTTCAAACGATAGATGGAACCCTAACAGACTGTAACAGTCAGGTCAGAGTGGGCCTGAGAGTAATTGAAACGAAGAGGTACCCCCCCCAATTTGTAGAGGTCGGGAACTGGAGAGTGGTTTACCCCTTCATTATCATAATTCTCAGATCGACTCTGTCTTGGAGTGGTTGTACCAGTCAGGGTCCTATCTATGGATCAAATGGATCTCTTTGCAAATTATTTGTATTAAGTAGGAATACTTGATATATAAACGTGTGGAAAAAAGTTTTGTTTTGTCACTTTTTATAGCATATCAACCTTTGAGGGTTGTTCATGGTTTAGTTTGGTTTTATGGCATATCAACCATTGTAGGTTATTTTAGGTCAAATTCATTTTATACATATAAATTGGATAATCCACATTCCGCAAAGCTCCAGCATTATTGCAACCTCACCATCGAATGCTTTGATATCAAATTCAGAACACTCGTTAGAGGAGGGTTTACCCCTCTACAGAGGTGCAATCCGTGTATTCTCATGTCCCCGGCCAACTGGGCTGGAGGATTGTGCAGTGTCAAATTCTACTCTCTCTCTCTCTCTCTCTCTCTCTCCCCCCACACACACACATACGATTTGTAAGCGAATAGTTTGTTGGTAACATCATTTTAAAACGAATTAGAGTTCATTTGTTTACTGTTAAATGTTTTCAAGTATTGTTATTCAACACAAACAATTCCTTGCCCAGTCGACTGGGGCTGTAGAATACACCGACGTGTAGAGGAAAAAGATCCCCTCCTAGATATGACACCAAACAATCTGATATTGATGTTCCAGTGATGCTGCAGCTTTGGGGAATGCGGAGGACCCCTTCATTGCCATCGCTTCCAGTTCAATTCTGGCCCGGGGTGGAAGAACCTCATAGGGCCCTATGAATGGGTTAAATAGAATTAGACTGTGTACTTATGCTAAAATGAATTGTTTGAAATAGAACTGTTTTTGACATTTAAAATGTCCTTGCGCTAAACTGAATTGTTTTATATAGAACTATTTTGACATTTAACTGTGTGTAAACAAAATCTATACTTATACTAAACTGAATTGATTGAATTAGAACTGTTTGAATAAACTGAGTAGCATGAAATAGAAATGTTTTTGACAAATAAACTGTGTACTCATGCTAAACTTGATTGTTTGAAATAGAACTGATCCTTTGTATAAAAATATATTTAGCATTAAATAACCTACAAAGGTTGATATGCCATAAAAAGCAAGCAAGCAAGCAAGCAACCAAAAATTCTGTTAAATATCAATCAGGTTTTTTTAAACAGTTAAATGGTTTCTAGTATTGCTATCTAACACGTATAATTATGTATAATATAAATCATTTGTTTACACACAGTTAAATGGTTTCAAGTATTCCTATTCAACATTAGTAATTTTCTTTATCAAGTATCCCAATCTAACTTAATACTAATAATTTTTTTTTCGACGGTTAAATGCTTTTGATATTTAATGCTATTTATTTAATCTAATATCAATAATAATCACTAGTAAAAAAAAAAAAACGTAAAGATATATATTCTATGCACGCGATTACCTCGACTTAAAATAACCTCAGATTTGTTGACATGCCGTTAAAATCAATCAAGAAGTAGGGTCATACCCCTCTAAACAGATGCAGTCAGTATAATCTATAGCCCCTATATACTGGACACAGAATTATTAGTGTTAAATAGCAATAATTGTAACCACTTCACTCTGTGCAAACAAATGAAAAGAATAGAATTATTTAAAAACTATTCACTTACATATAATTTTTTGTATAACCATTTAAATGTGTGCAATCTCATGTGAAATTAAATTGTTTGGGTTACATAGCAATACTTGAAATCATTTAAATGAAAAAAAAGAGCTCTGATTCGTTTAACAATGTTATGTACAAAATATGCATTTACAAATCACATCTAATATATATGTATAAACAGTATCTGGCATTAAATAACTTACAAGGTTTGATATGCCATAAAACCAACCAACCAACCAACCAAAAACTATTGCATCATGCATGAATAAGTAAACCCCTAACAATTTTGGGTATTTTTCTACTATGAATGTCAAAAACAGTTCTATTTGAAACAGTTCAGTTTAGCGTAAGTACACTGTTCAGTTCTATTTAACCCATAGATATGACTCTATCAGGTGCTACCACTACGAGCTAGAGTAAATCTGCGAGCAATGGCAATGAAGAGGTATTCCCCAAAGCTCCAGCATTAGGTTTACCAAGAAATAAAAATTTCTACTATTTTAAAATTTATTTTCATTTTATTTATTTATTTATTTATTCATTCATTAATTCATTTCTTTATTTCTTTTTTTTTTTCAAATTTTCAAAATAAAATTTTTTCAAATTTTCAAATTTTCAAAATTTCAAATTTTCAAAATTTCAAATTTTCAAAATCTAAAATTTTCAAATTTTCAAAATATTTAAATTTATTTATTTATTCATTTTCTGATTTTCAAAGTTTGTAATTTTGAAAATTTTCAAATTTCAATAAATTTTTTTTATCTTGATACTTTTTAAACACACATTGTATTAATTAACTAAATTATTAATTAATTTTTAAGCTTGGAGAGAGCAGAAGAAAAAAAAAACAAGATTACGAATAAGTTAAGCAAAAATGCAAATATGCTTTTTGCTGACTTAAGATCTAGTTTACTTCTTTTTAAAAATTATTCTTTTATTATTTTTTATATTCATTTATTTATTTAATTTTTACTTTTTTAATGATGGCTTTCACCATTTAATCTTTGACGCCTAACAACGACCTCTCAGCCTCCCCGAACAAATAAAGTCGGCTACCCGCCTAGCAACAAGACGTTTGTCTTTTTGTGTGGCGCTTAACGACTTTAGCGGTGTTATTTAAAATTAGTTTATTACTACATGTTTTACAAAAGTGAGAAGGGTGGAAACTAGCGCATATTTTTGTCGTTGAAATTGACAAAACTATGAAAAAAAAAAAAAAAAAAAAAAAATCACAAAGATGAAGACATCTCCCCACCAAAAAAAAAAACATTATACAAATAAGAATTCTTTTATTTATTTTAGACGAGTTCACATCTTCTCACGTAATGATAAACAAAAAAGAATAATAATTTATCATTAGAATAATAAAGTTTTTTTTTTTTTTTTTGTTTACATGATTAGGATTATTTTTATTTTTTCTTCAAAGTACCAGAGAACATTAATCAATAAACAGCAACAAAAAATAATTGGATCAAAGAATCAGTTGAAACAATAACGGAATTAAAAACAAATAAACCATCGCTATTCTGTTTGATAAGTCAGAAAAATATAAAACTTGGCTCGGGTTCTTAAAAATGACATCTGAATTGCTCCACGCAGGGCTGAACTGCCCTACGCTAAATGAAAAGAGGCCCAAAGCTATGAGGTCCTTCTCTAACATTTTACTTACGTAGATTTTAATGATAGATAAAAATGATGTAAGTAGGAATATATGAATTTATATATATGTAAATTTGTGTGAATGTCTCGTGCAAAAGCACCATTTCATATGACTAAATATAGACACTAGACGGACCGCGTTTCTCACAAGATTCTGGGAAACGCATGAAACTTCAGTTCATAATTCTAATAATTATAGGTTTTATACATGCTCTGCCATAAGAGCATCGAGCACACTTTTCAGGCAACAACGTTTCCCTCAAGATTCTGGGAAAAGCATGAAACTTCAGTCCATAATTCTAATAATTATAGGTTTTATACATGCTCTGCCATAAGAGCATCGAGCACACTTTTCAGGCAACAACGTTTCCCTCAAGATTCTGGGAAAAGCATGAAACTTCAGTTCATAATTCTAATAATTATAGGTTTTATACATGCTCTGCCATAAGAGCATCGAGCACACTTTTCAGGCAACTGCGTTTCCCTCAAGATTCTGGGAAAAGCATGAAACTTCAGTCCATAATTCTAATAATTATAGGTTTTATACATGCTCTGCCATAAGAGCATCAAGCACACTTTTCAGGCAAATTTTTCTTTATATATATATATATATATATATATATATAAAGATTTTGTGGTAAGTGAAGAATTTAAACAGTGTTTTAAAAGCATATGCATATTGAAATTAATAAAAATTTCAAAATCAATATAAATATTTTAAAATTCTAAAAATTGGGACTCTCTTTTTCGGTCAAGTCTCTTTAGGGAGTTAAAACAGTGACAACTAAGTTTACATATGAGGAATTAAAGTTAGGGAAGCATGGAGAGAGAAAAAATAACAAACTATCATTAATTTCGTTTAATGGCACATCAACCTTGCTGGGTTATGTAATACCAAAGCCATCCTTCTAGAAGAACAATAGCGAGGCTATTTAATCCACAGTTTGGGGGTTAAGGGGGTTCATGCTTCCCAACAATATTAGGTAATTTTCTTTATCAAGTAATTACGAAACTGGAGTTCGAACTCACGTACTACGATTCCGTAGACTAGCACTTTAACCATTACACCACGAGGACGCCCCGAAAGTATTTTCTTCCCGGGGTATAATAGGATTAGTAAATAAAAGCCGTGTATAGAACTGTTTTTGAATAAACCATAGAGTTTGGTATATTTTTTCATTATATATATATATATGTATATACTAGGCCAAGTCATATTTTTTAAAATACTAAGTTAACGAGAAGTAAATTTCGGCAATTTTGTATATATAAAAGTAAAGTAAAAGTAAAGTTGGCGACTGTAGTCGAGGGCGACCCGAAGGCTCCCTTTTCAATAGCTACTACACCGAGGTGTCGGGGAGGACGCTACTCCTTCCCCTGGATTGCTCCACTTTACCCTTGATACGTACCTGTGTGCTGAGTGTTAAGCAAGGAGGTATCAAGTACCATTTTTAAAGTCTTTGGTATGACTCGACCTGGGATTGAACCCAGATCTCCCGGGTCATTGGCGAACACTCTAGCCACTAGACCAATGAGCCGGTATATATATATACTTTAACCGAGGTCTTGAAGTTGAGGAACTCCATTCGCCTCATACTCTTCGAGTACTGATTGCCGAATAAGCCTCTCTGTCTTTAACCAAGGCCTCAGATTCTGACCTGGTTAGATCGTCCAGGTTCTTGCAGTCCGTGGTCCCTGCAATTTGAGGTTCTTGCAACCCGAAATCATCTAGTTACTGTACTCTAATCAACTGCGCCTTCTCTTTTTACACAAAACATGTTTTTGGTTGCTTCCTCAGCCTTATGGCCTAGTTCGAAGCATACGTTTCTGAATTAGACAACATTACATGTTCATCTGTGCGGTTTTCAAATAGCACATGGAATGAAGCAATGCACAACGTGTTAGAGCAACAACTACCTCAATACTGCCAACCACAGCGAGTACCTACCACAGCTGGAACTGCTTTCGTCACCATAAGTTAGCACGTATGAAAATGTTGTAAACTTTTGATTCGCCTGAGTATGACAATAACTGAATTTTAAAAAGCATAGATTCTCTGACTGGAAAGTAAGATTCAATTTACATTAAAATATCTTTAAAATGATATCTGATTTGTCTCACAGAGGGCCAGTCTTTTATCTGACCTAAACTATATGTAATTTAGCGTCCTTCGGTAAAGATTTTGTATGATAATGTTATAATTTGTATATATATATATATATATATATATATATATATATATATATATATATATATATTACAACAGAATATGGTTGTCACTATCACTATCTCACCTTGTGGGCTTGTGGCCGAACAGATGAGCTATAATTTGCTCAATATCAGTGATAGAGCTATATGATATAATATTAAATAAATATATATTAGTTTTTATATATATTTAATAGCAAAGATGCTTATCTGCAAGCACTCGTTTCATGCCGTCTTTGTACGACAACCATCAGGCAGAAAAAGCGTTTTAAGCTGGATGATTGTCGTATAATGACAGCGTGAAACCAGTGGTTGCAGATAAGCAGTCGTTCGAATAAACATATATAAAAACTAATATATATATATATATATATATATATATATATATATATATATATATATAAACGATTTTGATCAGAACGTTCTCATTTTTAATTATGGTCAAACCACGCTAAAAGCAACGTTTCTCGTCAGATTTACCTGCTCAACTGACGATAGAAGACGTGAAAATCGGAGTCATGAGTAATTACACAGCTAATTTCTTTTTTTATAATTGTTCATATGTTTTGATATTGTTCAATATTTTTGTGTATTTTGCAGTTTAATAGATATTTTAACGTTGAATTCTAACTATATATATATATATATATATATATATATATATATATATATATATATATATGTGTGTGTGTGTGTGTGTGTGTATATATATATATATATATATATATATGATAAAAAAAAGAGAAGTTAACACATCGGAAAAAGAATAACACCGAACGATTAGGCATACAACAAATATAAAACAATGAATGCATACTTACGTAGATCCGATTTAAAAAAAATCGAACAGAAAAACAGTTGTTGGAACGGTACAACAAGTGCATTGCAACCGGAGGAGATTACTTCGAAGGGGACTGGAGTTTTGTGTGTGTACTATCAATATAATTGCCCATACGAAAAAAGTCTGGAAAGTTATCATGTGCACCTCGTATCTATATGATATATTTTTATTTAAAAAATTATGGCTGTAAATTTCTATATAACTTTTATTTTGGCTTTCATAAAAGATTTATAATATTTAAGTTGCATGAAGGAATTTTTTACTCAGCTAAATTAATCATTTAAAAATTTGGTAGCGGAGATCCTAAGAGCTCTAAAGTGAAAAAAATCTATGATTATTTCCCATTTTATTTTGGTGTTATGATGCGAGTAAAGTTTATATTTTGTCATTTTTAATTGTGGATTTGGGATGAAGATTAAATTCTAATTTATTGTTATAATTTATTAGTATCTATGAGGGAACCCTTAAAAATCATATATATAAGCTCAGGTTAAAAATCATACATAATAGGTTGGTTGTTTGGGTTTTATGGCATAGCAACCTTTGTAGGTTTTTTAATGCCAAATCCATTTTTAAATAAATAATCACTTCTATTTCAAACAATTCAGTTTAGCATAAGTAATGGGTTTAATTGTCAAAATCATTTCTATTGCAAGCTATTCAGTTTATTCAAACTGTTCTAGTTCAACCATTTCAGTTTAGTATAAGAAATATTTTGTTTGCACACGGTTAAATGTCAAATAATTGTACATTAAACAATTCAGTTTCGCGTAAGTACAGTTTCAATGTCAAAAACAGTTCCATTTCAAACGATTCAGTTTAGCATAAGCACGCTGTTTAAATCTAAGTACACAGTTTAATTGTCAAAAACATTTCAATTTCAAGCTATTCAGTTTAATCAAACAGTTCTAATTCAAAAAATTCAGTTTAGCATAAGTATATAGTTTAATTCTATTTAACCCATAGATAGGGCTCTATCAGGTGCTACCATTTCATGGCGAGAGTGGACCTGGGAGCAATGGCAATGAAGGATTACTCCGCATTCCCCAAAGCCGAAGCATCACTGGAACCTCACCCTCAGATCATTTAGTGTCATAATCAGGACACTCATTGGGTGCGTCTTACCCATCTGCAGAGGTGCAGTCGGTGTATTCTACAATCCCAGCCAACTGGGCAACATACATAATAGTTGTAATCATAGAGATGTAAGAATATTAAGTGTATAAAATTCACTCTGAACTGTCCCGCAGGATATATAGCGTAACGGTTATAGGCGTTCGTTCCCTAAGCTTCTAAAGAGACAATTATTTGGTAAGCAAGGTAATCACGTATATTTGGTTGCAGGTTTGTGAGTTTGAACCGTAGATCATCATATTCTATACATAATCTACTTCTCCGTTTACTTAGCAGATAATGCACATATCTAAACCAACATTCTATTTGCCCAGTCGACTGGGACAGTAGAATACACCGACTGCTTCACTGAAGAGGGATAAGACCCCACCCCAAAGTGTATCCTAATATGACACTAAACAATCTGATTGTGAGGTTCGAGTGATGCTAGATTTGGTGGGGAAAGTGGAGTACCCCTTTATTGCCATCGTTCCCAGGTCCACACTACCCCGGAATCTTAGCAACTGATAAGGGCCCTGTTTATGGATTAAATAGAACTAAACTGCATACTTATGCTAAACTAAATTATTTTAATTAGAACAGTTTGACTAAACCGAATAACTTTAATTAGAAATGTTTTTGACAATTAAGCTGAGTACTTATGTTAAATTGAATTGTTTGAAATGAAACTGTTTTTGACATTGAAACTGTACTTACACTAAACTGAATTGTTTAATATAGAACTGTTTTGACATTTAACTGTGTGTAAACAAAATATATATTTAAACTAAACTGAATTGGCTGAATTAGAACTGTTTGAATAAACTGAATAACTTGAAATAGAAATAATTATAACAATTAAACTGTTTACTCATGCTAAACTAAATTATTTGAAACAGAATAGATTATTTGTATAAAAATTGATTTGGCATTAAATAACCTACAAAGGTTGATATGCCATAAAAACCAACCAACCAGATTTCATTTCACACGAAGTTGGATAAGCTGAGAAAATGGGTGTAACAGTTGCATAAAACTTGGGATATTTTGCTTCAGTTTTAGTTCAGCCAGTCACATGAAATCCTTTTAAATCTGTGCATTGACTTCGCTTCAAGATCTAAAATCATTTTCATAAATTTGTTATGAATGAAGGAGAAAAAGAATGAATAAAAATTCCGATCTACAAATTAAAGATATTCGTCTCTTTAAGTTGAGTGAAAAGTTTGCTGAAAAAACAAAAGCATAAAATCTTTTGTAAGCCTAGATAGTATCAATCAGATCGTAGATTTATTTTTGTTGTCGTTGTGGCATCAAGTTTATGTTAAAACTGAACGCATACGATTGATAAGCTGTGTTTAAATGATTGGTTTGGTTTGGTTTCTTTGTTTTAATGGCATATCAACCTTTGCAGGTTATTTAATGCCAAAGCCATTCTCCTAGAAGAACAGTAGTGGTACTATTTAACCCATAGCTGGGAGGATAAGGGGGTTCATACCTTTCCCAAGGGTATTTGCCCGAAAGTGAAAGTAATAGCGCGACTGGAGTACGAACTCGCTTACTATGATGACGCAGTCCATCGCTTTGACCATTTCACAACGAAGTTGGCGTATTTGAATACAAAAGTCTAAAACTGACAGTGACAGCAAGTCTCCTGGACTATTCTCAGTATTCTGGCCGTTCTCAATAATGCTGTAGTTTGGATGGTCTCCACTCGTCCTCCAACTTCAAAGTCCTCCAGTCCCTTTAATAATCCTTTGGTTACTGTACCAAAAGCATCAATCACATTTGGTATAATTGTCACCTTCAATTCCCTTGCAAAGTCGAGATACATATCCGTCTTTTCAAATTTTTTTCAGTTTTATTCTGTGGTCAGCCGGGACAGCAAAGTTCACAATTTTGCAAATTCCCTTTTTTTTGTTTATTATTATTATTATTATTATTATTATTATTATTTTACTCCTTGAGTGTTTTTCACACCAATGTTAGCTTGTGGTCTTTCACTGGACTCTGAATGACAGGAAGTCGTGTCAGGTCTCCAGGACTCTTCTCAGTATTATAGCCGATCATAATAATACCGTCGTCTAGATTGTGTCGATTCTTTCTCTGATTTCCGATTTCTCCATTCTTTTTTTCCATGTCTTTGGGAACGGTTCCAAGCGCACCAACTACAATTGGTACCATCGTTACCCTCTGGCAAACTCCGAGTATTTGTCAAATATTTTCATTGCTTTTTATTTTCATTCTATGGTCCACCGTAACGGCAAAATCCAAAAAAAGTCAATTTTTTTCTTGTTTATCAACACTCGGTCTGGTCTTAAGGCCGGGATTATTATTATTATTATTATTATTATTATTATTATTATTATTATTATTTACTCCTTTAGAGTTTTTCACATCAGTGTTAGCTGATGGTTTTTCACTGGAGTTTGAGTGACAGCAAGTTTCCTCAAGTCCCTCGGACTTTTCTCAGAATTCTGTCCGATCTCATTAATGCAGTAGTTTGGATAGTCTCAGCTTGTCCTCTTATTTCCTCTACAAATCCTTTGGTGATTGTACCAAAAGCACCAATTACAATTAATATAATTGACACTTTCATGTTCCACAGTTTTTTCAATTCCCTATCAAGTTCGAGGTACTTATCTTTCTTTTCACTTTCTTTCAATTTTATTCTGTAGTCAGCCGGAACAGCAAAGTCCACAATTAGGCAAGTTCTTTTTTTTTTTTGTTGTTGTTGTTGATTATTATAAGGTCTGGCCGTCTGGCTGAGATTAAGTGATCCTCTTGTTTCTCAAAATCCCTGCGGACTTTGCGTGTTTCATTCTCCAGGACCGATATTGGGTTATGCAAATACCATTTGTTCGTATAGTCAAATTTAAATTTCTTGCACCATTCCCAATGGATCACCTTGCCAACCTAGTCGTATCTTATTCTCTTTCTGTGCTAATTTTCTGCATTCGTTTATTATGCAATTGATCGGTTCGTCTCGATCTCGAAATAACCTACATCTACTGTTTTGTTACGTCTTATTTATTCTTGCATTGATATGATTGGTCCTTATGGCGTTGTTTTGTGCTGCTATTAGAAGAGATTCAGTTTCTTTCTTATTTCTAAGTCCACCAATCCCTTTACTAATCCTTTGGTGACTGTACCAAAAACACCAGTTACAATTAGTATAATTGACACTTCCATGTTCCACAGTTTTTTCAATTCCCTAGCAATTCCCTTCCTTATTATTTACTCATTAGAGTTTTTCACATCAGCGTTAGCTGATGGTCTTTCACTGGAGTTTGAGTGACAGCAAGTTTCCTCAAGTCTCCAGGACTCTTCTCAGTATTCTGGTCGTCTTCAATAATGCTGTCGTTTGGATGGTCTCCACTTGCCCGCCAAATTCCAAGTCCTCTAGTCCCTTTAGTAATCCTTTAGTTACTCTACCAAAAGCACCAATCACAATTAGTACAATCATCACTTTCATTTTTCAATTCTCTAGCAAGGTTAAGGTACTTGTCCTTCTTTTCACGTTCTTTCAGTTTTATTCTGTGGTCAACCTGGTCAGCAAAGTCGACAATTTTGCAAGTTCTCTCTTTTTTGTTGATTATTATAAGGTCTGGTCTTCTGGCCGAGATTAGTTGATCCGTTTGTATGTCTAATTATTATTATTATTATTATTATTATTATTATTATTATTATTATTTACTCATTAGAGTTTTCACATCAGTTTTAGCTGATGGTCTTTCACTGGAGTTTGAGCGACAGCAAGTCTCCTCAAGTCTCCAGGACTCTTCTCAGTATTCTGGCCGTTCTCAACAATGTAGTAGTTTGGATGTTTCCACTCGTCCGCCAACTTCCTAGTCCTCCAGTCCTTTTAGTAATCCTTTAGTTATTGTTCCAAACGCATCAATTACATTTGGTATAACTGTCACTTTCATGTTCCACAGCTTCTTTAATTCCCTAGCAAGGTCGAGGTACTTATCCTTCTTTTCACATTCTTTCAGTTTTACTCTGTGGTCAGCTGGGACAGCAAAGTCGACAATTTTGCAAGTTCTCATTTGTCCATTTTTTTTATTATCATTTGCCACCTCTTTCTCTCTGTACTTTCTTTTATTCCTCTTGCTTTATGTCTTTCTCCCTTAAAGGAGTCGCATTGAGTAGTGGTTAAAGTGCTGGACTGCGACATCGTAGTCAGCGAGTTCGAACTCCCGTAGCGATTTTACGTTCTTTTTTTAGTTTAATACCTTTGGAAAATGTATGAACCCTCTTACACCACCCCATGAGCTATGGGTAAAATAGTACCTCTACTGTCCTCCAAGGATGACTTTGGAATCAAATAACCCAGGAAGGTTGATACTATTTACCCACCCCTGCTCTCGGGCAGGATATGACACAAGGTCAATTTTTAAGCGGAGTTTACCAGGTTTGAATTCAGAGTGGAAAACTCCTAGAATAGTTGCCTAGCCAAGGCTGAAGAACCTAGCCTGTCCTACTATTTACCCATAGCTGGAGGGAGAATAATTGGTTTCATACCTTCCCCAAGGGTATTAGTGCTATGTGAAATGCAATCAGTCTCGTCCAGGATTTGAACGCGTGTCGCCGTGTCCATTTCCTACCAGGAAGGTTGATAGGCCGTTAAAGAAACTAAACCAACGTCTATTCTTTCCTTCCTTATCTTCTTTACTAGCTTTATCGTTTATCCTTTTCCTCCTCTTTTTTCTCTTCTTTCTTCTTACAACCATGAGCTTTCTTTCTTTCTTTCTTTCTTTCTTTCTTTCTTTCTTTCTCTCCTCTCAGATCACACATAAATCGTATTGATGTTGGCTCGGCACGATTTCTTCAAACGACGACAACCATATTTTCTTTCTTGCTTCTATTCCCACGACCGTTTCTTTCTTCGCTTCTATTACTCCCAATACATCAACCCCTCTTCTCATCTACCCAACCGCCGCTAGATACCCCCCTCTCTTTGTTCTTCTGTTCCCAATGACCCATTGTTCAACTCTCTTCTCTTTCTTCTTATTCTTCCTTTTGTCTTCTTTTTTTTTTTTTCTTTTCTTTTTTTTTCTTTTTCACAATTGACTCCTCTTTGAATTTAATCTGCTACTCTTAATCTCTAGCGAACGGCATAACCACAAGAGTATTTGTTTTCAGTAACACGTAAAAGAGGATATATATATATATATATATATATATATATATATATATATATATATATACATATATATATATATATATATATATATATATATATATGTATATATCACACACACACACACACATATATATATATATATATATGTGTGTGTGTGTGTGTGATATATACATATATATATATATATATATAGAGAGAGAGAGATAGAGAGAGAGAGTGTGTGTGTGTGTAGACTATAAGAGGAACCAATAAAACAGGCATGAAACAAAAGAAGAAAGTTCAAAGAAACACCACACCCACATCGTCCATTCAAATGAGTCTGTTAATTTTATTTGAGATTGTTGTATGCCAATAGATAATGCATATGCACTTATATATATATATATATATATATATATATATATATATATATATATGTGTGTGTGTGTGTGTTTGGTGATTTTTTTTTTAAATTGAAGTCATTAAAAATTAGTTATAGGAATTCACTTCGGTAGATCTCTGTCTATCTGTCTGCTTCTCTCTCTCTCTCTATATATATATATATATATATACACTAAAGTTCTAGACATAGATTTATAAATCTCTTTATCTGACAAATCATCTAGCGTCTTCCGTGTCTCGCAGGACGCTTTACCCATTTTCTCAAAATCATTCCACCAAGAAATAAAGAAGTTAATTTTCTTTTTGGCTTTCATCTTCTAGCAAAGAAATGCCGCAGACGTTTGACCGACTTTTGATAACACCTAGAACAGTTAAGTATGTACAGTCACCTCCAATATTAGAGAACCAAAAATTTACATGTTAAGAAATTTATTAATCTACTGATTCGATCACGATAAAAATTTCGCCCAATATTCATTAAAATTTGATCTACACTATGAGCAATTTGTATAAAAAATGAACCTGGAATAAAAAAAAAAAAAAGTAGTTATAGAACAAAGCAGAGCACCCCTTCATTGCCATTACTACCAGGTCCATTTTGACCCGGAGTAGTAGCACCTGATATGGTCCAATCTATGGGTCATGTAAAACTGTTTGACATTTAATCTGTGTATTATGCTAAACTGACTTGTTTAAAATAGAACTGTTTTTATATCTAACTGTATGTGAATAAAAATTGTGTACTTATGCTAAATTAGATTGTTTGAAAAAGAAGTGTTTGATCATTTAACTATGTACAAACAAATGGCTGCTTAATTTAATAGTTAGAGATAAATAGCTAAACTTGAAAACAGTAAACTGTGTGCAAACAAATAATTGATTGTAAATAAAATTGTTCGTATTTGATAGAAATAGTAAAGTTGGTGACCTTAATCGAAGGTGACCCGAAGGCTCCCTTTTCGATAGCCACTACACCAAGTTGTCGAGGAGGGCGTTACTCCTTTCCCTGGATTACTCCACTTTACTCTTGATCCTAACCTTATATTACTGAGTATTAAGCAAGGAGGCATCAAGTACCATTTTTTGAATCTTTGGTATGACTCTACCTAGGATTGAACCTAGGTCTCCCGGGCGATTGGTGAACACTCTAACCATCTTGCCAATATCCGGTGATAAGTGAAACAATTTAACAGTGTGAAAAGAAATGAGCTCAGGCTCGTTTGAAAATGTGATTAGAAATCATATATACAATATATATATGTATAAAAAAGGAGTTGGCATTAAATAACTTACAGTGGTTGAATGTGATAAAAGCTGATCAAACCATAGAACAAAGAATTACAAAAAAAGTGACGGCCTGGCGCCAGGATTTAGAATACGACGTCGAAATATGGCCTCTCCTAAAGAGGGTTGTCCTGAGTAAGATACTAGACTACATCAGCTGGTGAGGCTAGAGTTCTAGTGCGATTGAAAGTGCGAAGTCTTCCTTTCGTTGCTATTTCTCCCAAGCTCCTTTTGGCGCGGTGGGGTAGTACTTCTTATGTTACCATATGAAAATTATTTGCATTAGATAGGAATACTTGAAACCACACAACTGTGTGGAAATTTGCTTTAAAGACAGTGACATGAACCTAAAATTGTTGATAAATGATTATGATTAATTACTTGAATTCAAAAAATTTTGCAAAAAGAATGACTTCAGCATGAAAAAACCTAGAAGATATTGACATGCCGTAAATACCAATAAAAAGATTAGAGAAGAAACATTGTCATTTATATTTCTATTAATATATATATTATATATATTCATATATATTTATTATTCGTATTAGAAATAAATGAAATGATTTAATTGTATGCAAAAAAAGAAAAAATGATTTCATGCTCGTTCAAAAATGTTATCAACAAAATGTGTTTGGAAACCATTTAATCGATATATATATATATATATATATATATATATATATATATATATATATAAGATTTGGCATTAAATAACCTACAATGGTTGATATGCCATAAAACCAAACCAAACCAAACCCAAGAACAATACGTTATAGTTGCCAACGAAATAATGGGAACATTTGAATAAAAATTTATAAGTGAATATGCATTTTTCATTAAAAATTTAGATATTTTGAAAATTGGATTGATTGATTGATTGATTGATTTTAATTGCATTTCAACCCGACTGGGATTATTTTATGACAAGAGGTTAGGGAATCACGTTCATTCCACGTTTATTTTTATAATTTTTGTGTTGTTTCTTAAGACTTTATTTTTTGCTTGCGGTGTTATTGAATACGAATAATTCTAGAACAGAAATATTGTATCAATAGATGGGACTCGGATAGATTCTACCACTTTGGGTCAGAGTGGACCTGGAAGTAATGGTATTGAAAGAGCACTCCACACTCCACACATCTCCAGAATTGGAGCCTCATCATCAGATGCAGTTTAGTGTCATAGGCAGGACACGCCCTTTTCCCTGGCGTCGGGCAACCGAAGAATTTTGCTGGAAAATGTCTCAGCAGACAGTGTTGCATCGTCTATGTGCAGCCATGTTAAATGTATTAATTATTACACCGTATGTATGCAATAAAGATCTAACTAAACTTCAAATACTTTTTCTCATATTATCCTGATATTTCAGTGAAGAATAGAAATCCCAGAACAATGAAAAATAAAACAAACCAAAAATGTTGGTAAGATAAGAAAAATGTCTTTAACAATTTTACTAAAAAAAAAAAAAAATCTGGAAACCATTAAACGAGTGATAAACCAGAAGAATGAATGGATTAGTTTAAAAGAAGTGTGTTGCACACGAAAAGAAAAAAATAAAGATATACAGGTTTGTTTGTTTGTTTGCGTTTTATGGCATATCAACCTTTGTAGATTATTTAATGCCAAATCCATTTTTATACAAATAGACAGTTCTATTTCAAACATTTCAGTTTAGCGTAAGTACACAGTGTAATTGTCAAAAACATTTCAAGCGATTCAGTTTATTCAAACAGTTTTATTTAAGACAATTCAGTTTAATGTATATATAGATTTTTGTTTACACACTGTTGAATGTCAAAACTGTTCTATTTCCAACAATTTAGTTTAGCGTAAGTAGAGTTTCAATGTCAAAAACAGTTCTATTTCAAACAATTCAGTTTAGCATACAAAAACAGTTCCATTTCAAACAATACAATTTTGCTTAAGTACGTAGTTTAAATGTCAAAACAGTTCTATTTTAAACAATTCAATTTAGCCTAAGTACGCAGTTTAGATGAAGTCTGCAGTTTAAATGTCAAAACAGTTCTATTTCAAGCTATTCAGTTTAACATAAGTACTCAGTTTAATTCTATTTGACCCGTAGGTCGGACCAGAGTGGACCTGGGAGTGATGGCAATGAAGGGGTTTTCCACATCCCCCAAAGCTCCAGCATTACTGGATCCTCACCATCAGATTGTTTAGTGTCAAATTAAGGACACTCGTTGGGCGGGGGATGTCTTTCTTCTCTACAGAGATGCAGTTGGTGTATTCTACAGCCCCAGCTGACTGCGCAAAAAGATACAGAGTATATAGATTACATTGTCTAACGACGTGAAACTACCATCAAACTCATACATTTAAGTAAACATTGCAGACAAAAACATAAGTTCGTGGAAGTCCTACATGTCTCAGTGATTTCTAATGATTGAGTTTGACAGCATATCAACTTGTCAAAGGTTTTTTAAGTCTAGAGGTTAGCGAATCCCGTTCATTCTACGTTCATATTTAGCTTTTCCTGTGTACAGCCCAGTCGACTGGAGCAGTAAAATACACCGACTGCATCTCTGCAAAGGAGTAAGACCCCCACCTAAACGAATGCCCTGCATCTGATACTAAACAATCAGATGGTGAGGCTCCAGTCTTGGAGCTTTGAGGAATATAGAATACCCCTTCATTATCGTCGCTCCCTGGTCCATGAGTGGCAGCACCGGATAGGGTCCTATCTATAGGCCAGACAGAACTGTTTGACATTTAAACTGATTGCATACAAATGATTTTGGCTAAATTGAATTGTTAGAAACAGAACAGTTTGATCATTTATCTGTGTGTAAACAAATGACAACTGTTGTATTGAATTGTTAGTGATTCAGTGCAATACTTGGAATCATTTAACTACGTGCAAATGAATTAATAGTGTTGAACAGAATGATTAATGTTAAATAGCAATGCTTGTAACCACTTTACTGTGTACAAACAAATGATTAATATCAAAGAGAGTTATTACCAATACTTGGAACCATTCAACTGTGCGAAAAAGAATGAATAGTGTTGAATGGAATGATTAGTGTTGAATAGCAATGTTTGTCACCACTTTACTGTGTACAAACAAATGATTAATATCAAAGAGAGTTATTACCAATACTTGGAACCATTCAACTGAGCGCAAAAGAATAAATAGTGTTGAATGGAATGATTAGTGTTGAATAGCAATGTTTGTCACCACTTTACTGTGTACAAACAAATGATTAATATCAAAGAGAGTTATTACCAATACGTGGAACCATTCAACTGTGCGCAAAAGAATGGATAGTGTTGAATGGAATGATTAGTGTTAAATAAGAATGTTTGTCACCACTTTACTGCGTACAAACAAATGATTAATATCAAAGAGAGTTATTACCAATACTTGGAACCATTCAACTGTGCGCAAAAGAATGGATAGTGTTGAATGGAATGATTAGTGTTAAATAAGAATGTTTGTCACCACTTTACTGCGTACAAACAAATGATTAATATCAAAGAGAGTTATTACCAATACGTGGAACCATTCAACTGTGCGCAAAAGAATGAATAGTGTTGAATGGAATGATTAGTGTTGAATAGCAATGTTTGTCACCACTTTACTGTGTACAAACAAATGATTAATATCAAAGAGAGTTATTACCAATACTTGGAACCATTCAACTGTGCGCAAAAGAATGAATAGTGTTGAATGGAATGATTAGTGTTGAATAGCAATGTTTGTCACCACTTTACTGTGTACAAACAAATGATTAATATCAAAGAGAGTTATTACCAATACGTGGAACCATTCAACTGTGCGCAAAAGAATGAATAGTGTTGAATGGAATGATTAGTGTTGAATAGCAATGTTTGTCACCACTTTACTGTGTACAAACAAATGATTAATATCAAAGAGAGTTATTACCAATACTTGGAACCATTCAACTGTGCGCAAAAGAATGAATAGTGTTGAATGGAATGATTAGTGTTGAATAGCAATGTTTGTCACCACTTTACTGTGTACAAACAAATGATTAATATCAAAGAGAGTTATTACCAATACTTGGAACCATTCAACTGTGTGCAAAAGAATGAATAGTGTTGAATGGAATGATTAGTGTTGAATAGCAATGTTTGTCACCACTTTACTGTGTACAAACAAATGATTAATATCAAAGAGAGTTATTACCAATACTTGGAACCATTCAACTGTGCGCAAAAGAATGAATAGTGTTGAATGGAATGATTAGTGTTGAATAGCAATGTTTGTCACCACTTTACTGTGTACAAACAAATGATTAATATCAAAGAGAGTTATTACCAATACTTGGAACCATTCAACTGTGCGCAAAAAAATGAATAGTGTTGAATGGAATGATTAGTGTTAAATAAGAATGCTTGTAACCAC
>CAUZXS010006131.1:42500-62500 GCA_963585895.1 Sepioteuthis lessoniana
CGGGCATCGCCGTGTGTCGTTCTCGTTCTCCAGGACTGCTCAACCGGGGAACTGGGGGCCCAGGCTCTCTGGGACATGTTCTCATTCCAGCATCTTCTCTCTAACTGGTCTGGTCTCCAAACTCAATCGGGGGTCCCGAGGTCCCCTTCTGTCGGGTGGTGGCTTTCTCTACCACAACTTGTCTAACCCATCTGATCTCCAACTCACTGACTTCCTGTCTTCACCGAGTTATATAACAGTTCAATCGCCCACTCAATCTTTGGAATGGCATGTTTGATCGTCATCAAGCGGAAATAACTGTCATGCAGTTCACAGGTCACTCTCTTCCGGTGCATCAGTCTATGAGTGTACCATGGGATTTTTCCCTTGTCCCATTATTTCAGCCAAGCCCGCCTACGCGATTTCTTCTCATAACTGCTATCGGAATGTGTCACTTCCTTCCGGTGCATCACTTTGGAATGGCATGTTTGATCGGGTTGAAGGTCAATATACAACAGGATGTTATGGTAATAAAAACACAACGTTCATGTAGCAAATTTAGAATTATCTGAAAAATCAAATCACCCGTGTTGTTAATAAATGGAGACTCTCTCACTTTCTCCCTCTTTTTCTTTCTTCCTTGTTGCAGTCAGTGTTGATTCAAAAGATACATAGCCAGACAGACGAACTCAAAAACTGAAGAAACCGTTCCGTCTGCTTTCTTTTCCTTTCTCTTTCAATGTGGCTGGTCACAAATCACGTGATTCGTTCTTTTTTTCTGTTTCACATTAATTTTTTCTTTCTTTAAACAACAAAAAACGTCAGAGATCTCACCACCCGCTCTTTCTTTTTTACTTCCCTTTTTCTTTTATTCATTTCTTTTTTTAATAATATTATGTGTACAGACACACAGATGTACACATATAACGCCACACTTGTGTTTTATATTATTACGAGATTTTCCCCACGTTTGAATGATACGTGTTTTCACACCTTACTACCTTATCCTTTCGTGTAAATGTCTCGTGTAATATCACGTGGCAAAATACAGACGCCAAACTGGCCACTTTTAACACTCGACCGCCTGAACATAGCTGAAAACACATGAAACGTATATAACGGGCTTATTGTGCCTATAATTCTAATATTCATAGGTTTATACCTGCTTTGCTATTATTGCATCAAGAACTCTTTTCATGTAACTTTTCTTATTTCTTCTTCTTCTTTACATTCACCCAAATACACACATATATATATATATATATACATATATATATATATATATATATATATATATATATATATGTAAGTGTGTGTGTTTGATTCTACGGTGTATCAAGCATTTTTGGTTTATTTAACGCCGAATTAAATTTTAAACAATTCAGTTTAGTATAAGTATAGATTTTGCTTACAATCAGTTGAATGTAAAAACAATTCTGACTCTAAATGAATCGTTCGAAATTAAGTGAAACTGTGCGCAAAAACAAAACGGGCTTAGGCGTGTTTAAAAAATGTATCTTCAAGATGTGTTTAGATATCATATATTGAATATATGTATAAACTGAATTTGGCATTGAATGACCTACAATATGCTATAAAAGCAAAGCAAACGAAAAGATTTGTATAGTGTAACCATTAAATTCCTACCTTGTCGTAATAATCTAAAAGCTTTTTTTACTATAGTTAATTGAAGATTGGGATTTATGAATATTATCATAATTAAATAAAAACAGTAACACGAAGCGGTATAATTGTGTGAAAATTATTTTCAATAAGAATAGTTAATTTCATCAACAGTTGTTTACAAACGTTTAATATTATCAAAAAGGAATTATTAGAAACAAAATTACGCCCAAAAACCTATTATGCCATAAAGCCAACACACCAACCAAACCTTATATATATATATATATATATATATATATACTATGCTATAAAATACAACGAAACCAAATCTTATACATCTAAAATATATGTATAAAGAGGATTTTTGCATTAAATAACCTACACGGGTTCATATGCTATAAAATCCAATCAAACCGAATCTTATATATTTAATATCCCCGGACGGAGACACAGACTACTTCGACATTGTATCAGGTGTACTGCGAGGAGATTCATTAGCCCTATACCGCTTTATCATCTGTCTTGACTACATGCTTAGAACATCTATTGATATAATCAAAGAAAACGGTTTCAAGCTAACAAAGGAAAGAAGCAGAAGGTACTCTACAAAAACAATTACCGACGCCGACTACGCCGATGACAAAACGCTTCTGGCAAATGCACCTGCCCAAGCCGAAACCCTGCTACATAGTCTGGAATGAGCCGCTGCAAGTATAGGCCTCGATTTCAATGCACACAAGACGGAATATATGAGCTTTAATCAAACCGGCGACATCTCCACACGAACGGGGGACATATCCACTCTAGACGGAACCCCTCTTAAACTAGTAGACAAATTCACTTACCTAGGAAGCAGCATCTCATCAACCGAGACAGACATCAACACGTGACTAGGAAAGGCATGGACAACTATCGATAAGCTATCGGTCATATGGAAGTCAGAACTGACCGATAAAATAAAACGCAGTTTCTTCCAAGCAGCGGTAGTGTTGATACTGCTATATGGATGCCCTACATGGAAGGCTAACTAAACGTGTGGAGAAAAAGCTTGACGGCAACTACATAAGAATGCTGCGAGCAATACTGAACAGGTCTTGGAGGCAGCACCTTACAAGCAGCACCTGTACAGTCACCTTCCACCCATCACGAAAACTATCCAAGTTAGACGAACCAGACATGCGGGACATTGCTGGAAAAGTAGTGACGAGCTCAGAAGTGATGTACTCCTGTGGACCCCTTCACATGGACGAGCAAAGGCAGGACGACCAGCTCGAACCTACATACAGCAGCTCTGTGTCGATACGGGATGTAGCCCTGAAGACCTACCAGAAACAACAACAATAGGGAGGGGTGGCGAGACAAGGTCAGGGATATCCGGGTTGATGGCGTGACATGATGATGGTGATGATATATATATATATATATATATATAAAGAGGATTCTTGCATTAAATAACCTATAAGGGTTCATAAGCTATTAAACCCAACCTAACCAAATCAAATATATTCAATATACATGTACAAAGAGGATTTTTGCATTAAATGACCTAAACGGATTCATATGCAATAAAATCCAACCAAACCAAATCTATATATCTAATATATATGTATAAAGAGGATTTGCTACGAAATAATTCCAGGTCGACTTTTATTCGTAGTGGTAGTACCTATTAGGGTATCGTCTTTGATTCAAACAGAACTATTTAATCATCAAAGCCAAACAAATGATTAATATCATTTTGAATTATTGGAATTATAAAACAATGCTTGAAAACATCCGTGAGCTAATAAATGAATGATTCTGACTAGAATTATTAGTGTTGAATAACCATACTTGAAACAATTTAACTGTGTGCAAACAAATAATCTCAGGCTCGTTTAAAGATGTTACTAAGAACACGTCATTTATATATATATATATATATATATATATATATATATTGTTTTAAAAACAAGAAAGTTAGAAATAGTATTTAAAAATAGATTTATTTTGCTTATTAAACCTCGTCGGATTTATATATATATATATATATATATATATATATATATATATATATATATATATAATGCAATTAGAAAACTCAAATCTGGTTAAATTGTCATTATAAATTTATTTCGGCGAAGAATATTATTATACTATTCGTCTCATCAGATGATTCCACACGTTTAATTTGAGGTTAAAAAACGGCAAATATAGATTACACTCTATATAATCCACCAAACACAATCAATTAAACAACCAATCAACCATTTTATTTAATACAAATAATTTCTACTCAATTACAGGGTTTCACGTATTCCAATATAATGCAAATAGTTTATAAGAAAATATTGATCACAGTCATTGTAAATTGATGAACACTTCACACTTAGTTAAAATATGAACGTTTTTAAGAGCCAGTGTATCAATTTGTTGGAATGTAATGTTACACTGCAATTCAAACAAATTTATTTGATCCGTAGAAATGACTGAACTGGGTCTTTCATTCACACACGCACACACTGATGTATATACGTTCCTTACAGTCTCTGAATAAATAGATTATTTTGCTTTATTAAAAATTCTCCATTTTTATTGAATACTGCTTCAATCAAGTCTATCTATCAATCTATCTATCTATCTATCGCAATTTGTTCTTATCTATCTATCTATCTTATAAGAAATGTCGATCTGATAAAAAAGAACATATTTATTGAATGTTGCTTTAATCTATCTATCTATCTATCGCAATTTGTTCTTTTCTATCTATCTATCTATCTATCTTATAAGAAATGTCGATCTGATAAAAAAAGAACATATTTATTGAAGGTGCCCGTCGTGTAATTGTTATCGTCGTAGGAAATGGACACGGCGACACGAGTTCAAATCATGGACCAGGCTAATTGCATTTCACGTAGCACTAATACCCTTGGGAAAGGTATGAATCCAATTATTCTCCCTCCAGCTATGGGTAAATAGTAGGACAGATTAGGTTCTTCAGCCTTGGTGAGGCAACTAGTCTAGGAGAAGGAAAACTCTGAATTAAAACCTGTTAAACTCCGCTTAAAAATTGACCTTGTGTCATATCCTGCCCGAGCGGAAGGGTTGGTAAATAGGAGAACATATTTATTGAATGTTGCTTTAATCTATCTATCTATCTATCTATCTATCTATCTAATCAGAAATGTCTTTTCGATAAAAAAAAATCTCCATATTTATTGAATGATGCTTCTATCTATCAATCTAGCTATCTATCTATTTGATAAAAAATAATTCATTTTAATAAAAATAATTTTCATTCAACGAATGCATAGGCTACCTTACTGGTTCCTTTTTCGTCGCTTCTTTTGTGGCATATCGACTCAAAAAGAAGACTTTTCAATGCATAAAAAAACAAAACATCTATTCTTCACAAAAGCAACTTTCCCATTACAATGACTTTCTGTCGAAACTAATTGAGTATAATTTAAAAAAAAATAATTACAAAGAAATAATACGATTTAACTGATTGCATTTTTGACAGACACGCATCTATCTATCTATCTATCTATCTATCTAGTGGGAACATGTGATAAAAGGCACACACCTCTACAGACCCCCCACACACACACCTATAGACAGACAGATAGACAGACAGACACATACACACACACGCCTATCGACAAATGCACACACACAAATATATATATATATATATATATATATATATATATATATATATATATGATAAAATAACTGGAAAAGTGGATAAACCAAACACAACAGGTTTAGTAGTAATATTTCGTTACTAAACCTGTTGTAAGTGTTTGGTTTATAGACTTTTCTACTTATTTTTATCATCTTGTCAGATTTAGCAAAATCTCTCTCTCTCTCTCTCTCTCTATATATATATATATATATATATATATATATATACTCCAATAACGTTAAGATTTACTGACATGGACAAATATTCATTAAGGTAGATATGAAGATCGGTTGATACCTGTTTTGTAGACAAGTGATATTATTGCTGGCTGGGTTTTGGGTGGGGATGCATGTCACAGTAGATACAGAGAAGAGTAGCGGCACTTGGGCTGTATCATTTTGTGACGGGGACCCGGATGTCGTCATAAAGTCTACCCTGGACGTGACATTTTATAAACAGGGGTCTGCCACTTCTGGGACACTCCTCTATTTGTATTCTAAACAAATCTTCTTGTAAGGATGCATAGGTGAAAAGGAGGAGACTAAAATGAAAAAAAAAAAAAAAAGAGATGAAGAAAGTAAAAAAGAAAAATCAAGGGAAAGAAAAGAAAGAAGGAGGGATGGGCGTATAGAACGAAGATGGGGTTCAGATAGAAAGAGAAAGAGGAAGAGATTAAAGGTATAAAAACGAAAACTGGCCTTTTAATCTATCTATCTATCTATCTTTCTATGTGTGTGTGTGTGTGTGTGTGTGTAATTCGGCAGTAGATCTTCGTGTTGGCATATCTTGAAAATAAGACAAGGTTTTGTTGTTTAGCTTTTTATTCAACCTTTCTTTTTAGCAAACAAGATCTAACCATCTGTGGTTGAAAGCAGTTTAAAAACTGTCCAAATTCTCTGCAGTCCAAGTACGGGTACATACGACCGTCTTTGGTCCTTGAAGAGGGCGTTGATACTCCTGTATTAAGGGGTGCAATGGGGTGTCTACTTCACAATATATATATATATATATATATATATATATATATATATATATATATATATTGTCATCGACAGACAGACAGTTTCGTTGTATCACAACTCTTCAGTGTGGCTAGACACGTAAGACCCAGCCCAACTTTGCGTTAGACTTAGTATCATACCGCTCAGCCAACAAGCGAACCACGTCCGCTCGGGAATTATAAGGCATTATGTAGTAGCTTTCGTTTGTTTACATTTTTGCCTTACCGGATACCAGGGTTGGGTTGGGTTTATTTGTTTAATGGCATATCAAACTTTGTAGGTTATTTAATGCCAAAGCCATTCTCCTAGAAGAACAGTAGTGGTACTATTTAACCCATAGCTGGGAGGATAAGGGGATTCATACTTTTCCCAAGGGTATTTGCCCGAAAGTGAACGTAATAGCGTGACTGGAGTACGAACTCGCTTACTACGATTCCGCAGTCAATCGCTTTAACCATTACACTACGAGGACCCCCCCCCCCGGATACCAGAGAGCTCAATTCATTTGAAGAGCTTTACATTATGCGAGTAGCAGTCAGAGTGCTCAACCCCCGTGGGGGAGCGTATATATATATATATATATACCAACCTCTCCGCACAATCACGATGTTGCCCAGTCGGCTTAGGCTGTAGAATACACCAACTACACCTTTGCAGATATATGTATATATATATATATATATATATGGCCGGTATTGAACATCTCTTTAAGAATGTTTTTTAAAAAATTGCTTATTCATTTATTTTTTTTCATCATATAACGTGTAAAAGCACGTGTAATACCCTGCCCTCATCAGTCGCCAACCAGGGTTGATAGTACAGTTTCGGTATCTAAAGGCGGTACTGCCACTCCTAGCACTACCAACCTGCTTTTGCTACCGGACAGGGTATTTAAAAGAATTATATATATACGTCAGATGAAATAAAAGCAGAAATTACATTGTACGTTCATCTTCATCTTTAGTGTAGTTTGTGACCTTACAAATTGAACTATAGTTTGAGTTGGCTTCTTTGTTTACTATCATATCAATCTTTTGGGGCTATTTTTATAAAATCCATCCTTGTGGAAGAACAACTGCAAATTGCATAACTCGTGGGATAAGTGCGCTCAGTACTTTTTTCCGAGTTTTTCTGATTACTCAGAAATACAATGCAGTAGCGCGACTGGAGTTCGAACTCGCATTCTTTGTGACCACAGCCCAGCACTTTTGCCAATACGCCATGGTGACTCCCTCCACACAGAGCAGAAGCGTCGTTGCTACTGACCAAAGTCATACCAACAATACCTAATGATATCACAAAACTTGAGGCCTCGTAATATAACTAATTTCTTTTGGTGTAGACATTCCTTGATTAGCCCGAAGTGGGACTGGTGACATCTAGCCACGTCTCAAAGGCTCTTATCGCAGAACATCATCTTATATTCATGCAACCATAGCGTTTTCGTCGAAAGGAATCATCAGAAGTTCAGCGATAAGGGTCTGTTTTGAATTAACCAACAAATTTAGTGTATTAAACAGATAACAAAATCTCATTAGATAAAGGAAGACGACATTCTCAATCAACTGCACTTCTCCAATCTGTACTGACTTCAAATAATAATGATTTGAATTGTACTCCGAAATAGATTCGTAAATCTTGGTAAGTAAGTTGGCCGACCTAGTCCTGGGCGACCTGAAGACTCCCTTTTCAATAGCTACTACACCAAAGTGTAGGGGAGGATGCTACTTCTTATTCTAGAATTCTCCACTTACCCTTGATCCGTATCTTATAATACTGAGTGTTAAGCAAGTCGGCATCAAGTACCATTTTTTGGTATGACTCGACCTGGTATTGAAGCCTGGTCTCCCTGGACATTGGCAAACATTTTGGGTTGCTCAAAATGTTTGATTAATGAAAACTAGGCGTTTATAATTTCGGCTGAATTTGAAGAGTTTTTAGATGAAAGATGATATTTTTGTATCAATTTCCGGTATTAAAAATGAATTTCCAGAAAATTTTGTTTTTTTGCTATTGCTTGATATATATATATATATATTGCATATGGAGGAATGGATCTCTGTGTTGCGTTGCTTTTTTCAATCTTAAGGGCATTATGATCAGTTTTCTGAACCAGATCACATTGCAATTTTTTCTCTCTTTCTGTCATTATATATATATATATATATATATACGCTCGAAACATGGACGAGATAGATATGAAGTAACCCACATACAAAGAGAGTGGTATGTATATAAATACACACACACACACACACACACACACACACACACACACACACATATATATATATGTGTGTGTGTGTGTGTGTGTATGTGTTTCCAACCTCTCCGCTCTGGCAAGACCCGTTACATGGTCAATTTTTTAAGCAGAATTCAACAGTTTTTACGCTCAATTTTTCCTTCTCCTGGACTGGTTGCTATACCAAGTTTGACGAGTCCAGTCTTTCTTACTATTTACCTAAAGCTGGAAGGAAAATAATTAGGTTTATACCTTACTTAAGGTCATTAGCGCCTAGTGAAATACAAACACCCTCGTCAAAGATTTGAACTCGAGTCGCTGTATCCATTTCCTATAAGGGTAACCATTACTCTGGAAGCGCATATATATATATATATATATATATATATATATATGCATTCCCTCATTTATAAATACGCGATAGCGTCTATATATGCGAGAAATTGTAATGGCAAAAATCCTGAAGTTGAATGGTTGATAATAAAGTGAACTTTCCCCATGTAATGAGGAGTTGCAATGATATGCCTTTGAAATAAAGATCAGAAGTGGTATCCAAATGCCGTCATGAAACTAAAAATTTATCAACTTGGGACCAATTAAATTAAATTCATCGAAACTCACCAGCCAAGGGAAGTTGTAGTGGCTTAATTGCTAAGCGAACGCGAACTTCAGTCGTACTATTAAGTTTACCTGACGAAAGGTTATATATTTATCGTTATTACTTTTCAACATAATTATAATTAATCCTCACTTATGCACTGAATAGTCTTATTTCTTACAGTTATATATATATATATATATATATATATATATATATATATATATATATAAATGTGTGTGTGCGTGTGTGTGTATGTGTTAAGGCAAGTTTTATTAAAGACTACGGAACAGTGTTTATTATTTTCAATTGTAATTTTTCAAGTTTTGTTATTTTTCTTTACAAAAAATTGTAAACAAAGAGCGTTTCATCGTCTTTAATAAAGCTTGCGTCAATAACAACTTGCTGCCTAAATATACACTCTTCAATATATATATGAAATAAAAAAACACCTTCTTACAATCTAAGTATAGAAAATAAAAATCTCACATTCTTACTATTGTTTCATTACTATAAGTTTCATGCGTCATCAATAGAATCGAAGACATAATCATCAAATGAAACTTTATTTAAAGAAATTATATATATATATATATATATATATATATATAAGCTCGCTTGGGGAGATAATGTACCAAATTTTGTGGTAAGATTAAAGAGTGCTCAATACCAATGGTAGAGCGTTTACATATATAAATGTATAATATATATATATATATATAGTGTCTGTGATTCTTGGATTTATGCTTTACGCATGGAAGTGTCGCTATTGGGCGAATGTGTAAAGCATGAAACCCAGGGTCATAGACACAACCATGTTATATATATATATATATATATATAAGGCTCGTTTAAAAGGTTCCCAGCCGCACCCAAACAGAATCGAAAAAAAGTTTTTCATTAGTTTTCCCAATACATTTGATCAAACAATGTTCAAGTACGGCAATCCCAGTAAGGAAGGAGTCATTTTGGTCCTTTAGATATTCCTCCACAAGACATTTGACACTATTAATTGTTTCCAAAAAGACCACCATACAACTGGAATTTGAGTTCAGGGAAAAGAAAGAAGTCAGATGGAGTTGTATTGTAAGAAAGAGAGATGGCGTAACTCTTCAGTGCCACAGTAGGCTACGTCTCTTGCAACCAGAACGTTTTCCTGGAGTAAGACCAGGCGTAACTACAACTTCCCTTTAGAAGTAAGTCAGAAGTGTCCTGGAAATGGCGACTCCTTTCCACTCCAGCGTCATCTTTTTTGGGACACATCTTGTAAACAGCTTGCTCATCCTCAAGATCTTAGTTAAAACAATTTTGGCCGAACTAGAACTTTGCCCAACTGGCTGGGGCTGTAGAATACACCGACTGTATCTCTGCAGAGAGGTAAGACCCCACCCCAAGTAGTGTCCTGGATACGACACTAAACAGTCTGATGGTGAGGTTTCAGTAATGCTGGAGCTTGGGAAATACAGAGTACCCCTTTATTGCCATCGTTTGCAGGTCCACTCTGACCCGGAGTGGTAGCACCTGATAGGGTTAAATAGAACTAAAATGCGTACTTATGCTAAACTGGGTTACTTGAAATAGAACTATTTTGGCACGTAAACTGTGTACTTATGTAAAACTAAATTGTTTGAAATAAACTGTTTTTGTATGCTAAACTGAATTGTTTGAAATGAAACTGTTTTTGATATTGAATCTCTACTTGCGCTAAACTGAATTATTTGGAATAGAACTGTTTTGACATTTAACTGCGTGTAAACAAAATCTATACCTTTACTAAACTGAATTGTTTGCAATAGAATTGATTTTATTCGTATAAAATGGATTTGGCTTCAAATAACCTACAAAGATTGATATGCCATATAAATCAAACAACTAGCGAACCGAACTAGAACTAATGTTTATAGATTTAGGTGACTGTTGGGCAGAAAGACGTCTGTTCTACAAAACCATACGGTGAATGACAGCAACTTATTCATCAGTGGTTGATGACCGACAGTCATCTTTTCCCACCATCCTTATCTCATTTGAATTCCTTAGCCGACTTCTTCACAGTTGCATTGGAAGGGGAGTCTTCAACTAGTATATATTCACCAACCCCTCTGGTGGAGTAGGATGTGGCACATGGTCAATCTATTAAGCGTATTTTAATAAGTTTGAATTCAGAGTTTTCCTTCTTAAGGACCAGTTACCATATCAATGTTAAAGAGCCCGTCTTCCCTTCTATTTAACGCCTAGCTGGAAAGAAAAAGTTGAATTCTTGCCTTTCAATTGTTTCAGCGCAATGTGAAATGCCAACAGCATCCTCATCCTCCAGGATTTAAACTCGGGAGACCGTGTCCATTACCTTAGACAATATCCATTACACTACGAGCGCCTCTGCAAGTATCTGTTCTATGCCTAAATAGATTTCCTTGGTTTTCAAACCTTTCTTTTACAGATGTTTTATGACTACTTAGGTAACTGTTTTATCCATTTTTATCCTATTTACCAACCCCTCTGCTTAGGCAGAATAATGACACAAGATCAATTTTTAAGCGGAGTTTAACAGGTTTCAATTCAGAGTTTTCCTTCTGCTTTACTAGCTACCTCACCAAGGCTGAAGAACCTAGTCTGCCCTACTATTTACCCATAGCTGGAGGGAGAATAATTGGATTCATACTTTTTCCAAGGGTATTAGTGTTATGTGAAATGCAATCAGACTCGTCCAGGATTTGAACTCGTGTCGCCGTGTCCATTTCCTACGACAATAACCATTATACCATGGGCACCATTATTTATCCATTTTTATATGTGTCATAAACCTCACACCCTTGCATGGGGTTCACTTGCTTAGTAATTAAGACAGAAATCTGAAGTGTTCTTTTCTAGTTTTATGAGAAGTGGCTATGTGTTGCCACGACAAAAATATTCAAATCTGATCTTCTTTCCGGTTGGTTGGTTAGTTTGGTTTTATAGCATACCAACCCGAGTGGGTTATTTAATTCCAAATCCTGTTTATATATATTTATCAAATATGCATGATTTGTAAAGTTGGTTGGTTGGGGTTTTACGACTTAAACACCCTTGTGGTTATCTAGTGCGAAATCCTGTTTATACAAATACTTATTTAATATACATGATCAGTAAACGCATCATCATCATCATCATTATGTCGTGCGGTTAGCACGGATATCCCCGACCCTCTATCTCCACGTCTCCCTATCATTCCTCGCCTCTGGCAGGTCTTCAGGGTTACATCCCGTAGATAACATCTTTAAACAAGCAAGAGGACATTTTTTTTCACTCACAGTTAAATGGTTTCAGAAATTTCAATCTAAAACTAATAAATTTATGGAATATTAATAAGTTTCTGCACGCAGTTAACAGTTAAACTGTTTCAAGTATTGCTATATAACAATTTAATTTAACATCACTGATTTGTTTACACACAGTTAAATAGTTATACATATATAATTTGGAAGTTTAGTTCGGGTTGGTTTGGTTTTCTGGTACATCAACCTTTGCAGGTTATTTAATGCCAAATCCATTTTTATACATGTAAACAATTCAATTTCAAAGAATTTAGTTTAGTATAAGTACACAGTTTCAATGTTCAAAACAGTTCTATTTCAAACAATTTAGTTTAGCATATGTACAGTTTCAATGTTCAAAATAGTTCTATTTCAAACAATCTAGTTAAGTATAAGTACCCAATTTCAATGTTCAAAACAGTTCGATTTAAAACAGTTCGGTTCAGCATAAGTACACAGTTTCAACGTTCAAAATAGTTATATTTCAAACAATTTAGTTTAGTATAAGTACACAGTTTCAATGTTCAAAACAGTTCTATTTCAAACAGTTCAGTTCAGCATAAGTACTCAGTTTCAATGTTCAAAACAGTTCTATTTAAAACAGTTCAGTGCAGCATAAGTACACAGTTTCAATGTCCAAAACAGTTCTATTTCAAACAATTTAATTTCGTGTAAGCACACAGTTTAATTGTCAAAAACAGTTCTATTTCAAGCAATTCAGTTTAGTATAAGTAGACCGTTTAGTTCTATTTTACCTATAGATAGAACCCTATCAGGTGCTACAACTCCTATCCGGAGTAGACCTGGGAGCGACGGCAATGAAGGGGTGCTCTGCATTCCACAAAGCTCCAATATTACCGGTACCTCACGATCAGACTGTTTAGTGTCATGTCGAGGACACTCATTGGGTGAGGCGTCTTATTCCTCTGTAGAGGTGCAGTCAGTGTATTCTACAGCCGAAACCGACTGGGCAAAATTTGGAAGTGGTTAGTTTGTAATCAATCTTATTTTTCAATGAGCTAAAGCAGATTTGTTTGCCCACGATTATACATTGCTACCTTCTACACATTGGGTGCCCCTTTCATATGGCCTTGTGCCACATCTAAGCAAAAAAAGCTTAGTAAATTTCCATTGCTACCTTCTACACGCAGGTAAATGGTTTCGGGCATTGCTTTCTAACACTCTGCATACTGTGAAGTGGTTACCAGTATTGCTATTTTACACAACACTATTTATTTTTACCGTTAAAAAGTTTTAAGGTTGTCAGGTTGGTTAGATTTTAAGGCATATCAATCCTTGTACGTTGTTTGATGTTAAATCTTGTATATAGATATATTAAATATAAATGATTCGTAAAAAGTTTGTTGGTAACATTTTTAAACAAGGTAGATCTCATTTGTTTGTACCCTGTTACATAGTTTCAAGTATTGCGATGTAACATGTAACAATTTAACTTAACATCACTCATTTGTTAGCACACAGATTAATGATATATATATATATATATATATATATATATATATATATATATTTGTAGGTGGTCAAAAGAGAGAATAAAAATATTTTAAAATAAGTATGTCCGTGAAGAGATCTGTATTCTTTAGAATTTATTTATTTTGAATAAATAAATTCTAAAAAATACAAATCTCTTCGAGAACCGAACTATTTTGAAATATATATATATATATATATATATATATATATATATATATTTCAAAATAGTTCAAAATATATATATTTATGATTTGTAAGTGAATACTTCTTAAGTAATTTTATTTTCAGATCAGTTAGACCTGATTTATTTGCACACAGTTAAGTATTACTATTATTTGTACAATGTTAAATAGTTTCAAGTATTGCTATTTAACACAAATAATTCTTTTAGATATTAATCATTTTTTGCACCCTGTGAAGTAGTTTCAAATACTGTTGACCTTAATCGTTTTATTTGCATATATTTTAATGATTTCAAGTACTATCATGTAATAGCAATAATTCAATTTCTGTCCAAAGTTAAAGGGTTTTACATTTTACTATTCTGCACCAATAATTTAATTCATCATTACCTATTCGTTTGCATACGATCAAATTGTTGTAATAGCAATAATTCTATTTTTACACACGGTTAAATGGTTTACAGTATTCTTATCTAACACTAATTATTCTATTTAATATAAATTATTTATTTTCATATATTCGCAAACTGTCAAATGGTTTTGCGTATTCCTACGTAATTTAACAGTCATTTCTTTGCACACTCTTAAATAGTTAGAAATTTCTATTTCACCCCCATAAATAGGACTCTAACAAGTACTACTACTACTAGGATCTGGAGCGATGGTACTAATGGGGTACTCCACATTCACAAGTGCTCCAAAATTGGAGCCTCACTATTAGGTGTTTTAGTCTCCTATTCTGGACATTCCTTGGGATGGGGTATCACACTCTTAGCAGAAATGGTGTCGGCAAATGGTACAGCGCCAGCTTACTGGGCTACTTTTTTCTGGGCGAGACTAAGAACTTCGTGAATCATCCTCGTATTAGATTCGTCAATTAAGCATCGTTTAGGAATCAAAAGGATTATCGGTTGTCAAGTATTGTTACAAATGTTGCTGACAATTTGATTTGTTTGGGTTTTATGGCATATCAACCATTGTAGGATATTTAATGCCAAATATGCTTTATACATTATCCGTCTGAATCTTTGAGATGATGCTTGATGAGCAATATTTTGTGTGTGATTTTTCGGGTGAACAAGGGACGCCTGAGGAAAGGCGGCTGGTTGGTTGTTAATTGTTGGGGTTTTGTGGCATATCAACCTTTCTAGGTTATTTAATGCCGAATCCATTTTTACATAAATAATCAGTCCTATTTTAAACAATTCAGTTTAGCATGAGTACACAGTTTTTAATTGTCAAAAAAATTTCCATTTCAAGCTATTTAGTTTAGTCGAACAGTTCTAATTTAACCAATTCAGTTTAGTATAAGTATTTTAGTCAAACTGTTCTAATTCAAAGCATAATTACGCATTATATATATATATATATATATATATATATATATATATATATATATATATATATATAAGGCTCTATCAGGTGCTACTATTCCAAGCCAGATTGAACCTGGAAGCAATGGCAATAAAGGGGTACTCTGCATTCCCCAAAGCTCCAGCATTACTGTAACCTCACCATCAGATTGTTAAGTGTCATATTCAGGACACTCGTTGGGAGGGAGGGTCTTACCCTTCTGCAGAGGTGCAATCGGTGTATTCTACAGCCCCAGTCTACTGGGCAAGAGGAAGGCCGGAGGATACAGTGGCCGAAACGTTGTGTTACAACTAACAACAATAAAGATGAGGACAATAGTCCGAAAAATCACGCAAAATATTCTTTGTACAAATATATCAAATATGAAATATTTCGTTTGGTTTGGTTTTGTGGCATATCAACCATTGTAGGTTATTTAATGCCAAATCCTCTTAATACATATGTATAAAATAAATAAAAATTGTAAACACGATATGTTAATGACATTTCTAAACGAACCTGCGGTCACTTTTTTTTGCACACAGTTAAATGGTTTCAAGTATTATTATATAACAGTAACAATTTAGTACCAGTCTTTTTTTTTTTTTTTTTTGCACACATTCAAATAGATGTACATGATATGTCAGAGATTAATTTAGTGGTAACTTCACTTTTAAATACGTTAGAACTAATTTGTTTGCACTCAAGTATTGCTATTGTTTCTACACAGTTAAATTGTTTAAATTACTGCTATCAAACACTAATTATTCTATTCATCATAATTTATCCGTTTAAACAGATTTTAATGGTTCCAAGTATTTCTATGTATCATTAACAATTCAATTAAACATCAGTAATTTCTTTACACACAATTAAATGATTAAACAGTACTATTTCTAACAATTCAGTGTAGCATAAGTCATTTGCTTACACTCAGTTTAAATGTCAAACAGTTCTATGTATCCCATAGATAGGACCCTATAGCGATCACATTGAAAGGGTACTCCACAATCCCCAAATCTCCGAGACTGAAGCCTCCCCAACAGATTGTTTAATGTCATATCTAGGAAACTCATTGGGGATGTCTTACCTCTCTGCAGAGAAGCAGTTGTTTTATTCTGCAGCCCCAGTTGACTGGGTTCTGTTGCTGACAGAACAGGACTATTATATGTATATGTACTGTAAATTGTGACGTGCAAGCCGATGTATTATATAAGTAAAAACAACCCTTGATCCAATAAAATTTCAATCCTTGACCCAATACAATTTCAACCCTTGATTCAATGCAATTTCAATCCTTGTATTGGATATTGACTAGAAGATCCCTTTGACATGCCGCATAAGTTACATGGGTGGAATACCAGAAAGTGTACCTGTTTCCTAAAGTAAACTGGTTGTTCCCTGGCGGAACTGACGCATAAGTTACGTGGGTGGTATAACAGGAAGTGCATCTTTCTCCTGAATTGAACAGGACGCAGGTTTTTCCCAGCGGAAGTGCCACGAAAATTGCGTGGGTGGCACGTTAGATAAAAGCGTGTCCCTGAGGAACGTGTAAGTGGGAGGTTTGACCATGATGATTTGCATGGGCGTCCGGAAAAATTAAATGAAATGAAATGGTACATGATGACTCCTCGCTTATCACTTAACATAATAAGGTACAGATCAAGGGTAAAGGGAAGTAGTCCAGAGAAAGGAGTAGCACCCTCCCCTATCCCTTGGTGTTTTAGATATCGAAAAGAGAGCCTTCGGGTCACCCTCGACTACGGTCGACAACTTTTATTATAAGGGGTACAGTGTGTAAAAGATCAAACGAGACTGTCATGGGTCTTGGATGAGTTGCTGAATTTAAATCCTACGTCTCATACATCCACAAATGGGGTAATTCTTTTCGCTGTTGGTGCAACCAAAGGCCTGACTTAAAAAGAAAAAAAATGACAATGCTAGAATAAAACAAGAAAAAAAAATACCATTTGCGCTCTCAAAATTTCAGAAAATTTGTTATCTAGACGCTTAACTACGTTACTTTCTGTCTGGCAGCTTGTATTATGTTGTCTGGTACGAGCACTTATTCAGACATTCAAAAAGATGAAAAAAAGATCTCTAAGCACACACACACACACACACACACACATGTATTTGGAGGCATTGTGAGAAATGGACACGGTTACCAGAGAAGAGGCTGTTTGCATTTCACCGAGCTAATACGTGTCCAGAAAGGTATGAATCCAACTATTCGTCCTCCAGCAAAGAATAAAAGGTAGAAAAAACAGGGCCCTTTGGTCTTGGTATGGCAACTTATCTCGGAGAAGGTAAACTCCAAATTTAAACCTGGTAAACTCCATTTAAAAATTGACCTTGTGTTGTATCTTGTTCATGTTAAGAGGTAGGTAAATATATATACATAAAATACCCCCCACATATATATATATGTATATATATATATTGATGAAATTAAACAGTGATTTCAAATTCAATAGACCGAGAGATAGATATATAAGTATGAAAAGATAGTGAGAGACATATATGTTGATATCTTAGCATTTAATGGAATGTCAACTTTCGAGGGTTATTTAATACCAAAGCCTCCCTTGTAACATAGTAGTGGTATTCTCTCACCTATAGCTGGTGGGAATAAGAGTGTTCATATCTTTCCCAAGGGCATTAGTCTGAAAGTGAATGCATTAGTGTAACTGGAATTCAAACTCGCTTATTACGATGTCGCAGTCCAGGACATTATCCATGACACCATGGGGACTTCACTCGATAGATAGATAGATAGATATGAAATGTGACATCGATTCCATGGAAGATAGATAGATTGATAGATAGATAGATAGATAGATAAATAAAGAATGTAATAGTTAGCAAGATACATAGCTATGACAAGCGACGTCAAGTTCATGATAGATAGATAGATAGATAGATCGCTGGATAGATAGATAGATAGATAGATCGCTGGATAGATCGATAGATAGATAGATAGATAAATAAAGAATATAATAGTTAGCAAGATACATAGCTATGACAAGCGACGTCAAGTTCATGATAGATAGATAGATAGATCGCTGGATAGATAGATAGATAGATCGCTGGATAGATAGATAGATAGATAGATAAATAAAGAATGTAATAGTTAGCAAGATACATAGTTATGACAAGCGACGTCAAGTTCATGATAGATAGATAGATAGATAGATAGATAGATCGCTGGATAGATAGATAGATAGATCGCTGGATAGATAGATAGATATATAGATCGCTGGATAGATAGATAGATAGATAGATAGATCGCTGGATAGATAGATAGATAGATAGATAGATAGATAGATAGATAAATAAAGAATGTAATAGTTAGCAAGATACATAGCTATGACAAGCGACGTCAAGTTCATGATAGATAGATAGATAGATAGATAGATCGCTGGATAGACAGATAGATAGATCGCTGGATAGATAGATAGATAGATAGATAGATAGATAGATCGCTGGATAGATAGATAGATCGCTGGATAGATAGATAGATAGATAGATAGATAGATAGATCGCTGGATAGATAGATAGATAGATAGATCGCTGGATAGATAGATAGATAGATCGCTGGATAGATCGATAGATAGATAGATAGATAGATAGATAAAGAATGTAATAGTTAGCAAGATACATAGCTATGACAAGCGACGTCAAGTTCATGATAGATAGATAAATAGATAGATCGCTAGATAGATAGATAGATAGATAGATAGATAGATAAAGAATGTAATAGTTAGCAAGATACATAGCTATGACAAGCGACGTCCAGTTCATGATAGATAGATAGATAGATAGATAGATAGATAGATAGATAGATATGAAATGCGACATCGAGTTCATGGTAGATGTATAAATAAATAGAAAAATAGTGATATATATATATATATATATATATATATATATATATATATAGAGAGAGAGAGAGAGAGAGAGAGAGAGTAATAAAATTCGATTTCGAGTTCATGGTAGATGTATAAATAGGAAAAAGTTATATATATATATATATATTGATAGATATATAGCTGTGACAAGAGCTATCGAGTTTATAGATAGATAGATAGATAGATAGAGAGAGAGAGAGAGAGAGAGAGAGAGAGAGAGAGAGAGAGAAAGGGTGTGATAGTTAAATATTTTGTGCTTGTGGGATAGCGTAATAGGGAGATATAGAGAGTGAAAAGGCAGAGAAAGAGAGGTGGTGAAGGTGGTGTCTTTTCAAGAAAAGTCCTGTGGTACGTTTGTGTCAATATTATTCCAAGACACAAGAGGAAAATGGTTCCCGAAAAGAAGTGACCATCCTACCAAGCGAATCTTCAAATAAAGCAATTAGAATAATAACTGAATAAATGACACTTATTGACCTTTGAGTACTTCCCACAGTTTTGTTAATCATCTTCTAGTATAAACGGTGCGCTCACTTGGCGATCACAAGGCAGGACTGTCACCGGCAGAGTGTTTGGAAAAATAACAATATGGCGTCTATCCTTCGTAAAGAGAAATAGAAAGAAAGATAAATAAAATGATAGATAAGAAAGATCTGG
>CAUZXS010006132.1:0-39693 GCA_963585895.1 Sepioteuthis lessoniana
GGTTTTAAAAAACCAGAAACGATTTGAACAGTGGAAATATTATAAGAAAATGAAAGGTTTTGAGTTCGAATCGTACGAGGGATAGGATTTTTTTAATTTTGTTTACGTTTGCTTTTTCTACGTTATAAACAACAACAACAACAAAAGTAACCGAGACAAAAAAAAAAAAAAAAAAATGAAACAAATAAGCAAAAAATTGAAACCTAATCAGGTTGTCACGAAATTATTTTATTTCCTCAACTTGAGAATTTTCCCACGAATTCACATGAAATTGAAAGACAAAGTCTAACAGTTTAAAAATATTTTAATCAAATCGTACTTTTACAAAAGTAACGTTGAGAGCGAAAAGAAAAATGTCTAAGGTCATACAAACGTAAGCAGCTGCGATTTTTTTTTCAATGAATAGGTTGGAATTTTTTAAATGAACGAAAAAATTGTTGAGCTTAGGGAAAATTACTTAAAGTGTACGATATACTTTTATTATTATTTAAGTTTTTTGTAAGAATAAAATGAAATTAAATATATCAGAAAAATTATTACAATATATATATATATATATATATATATATATATATATATATATATATATATATATTACAAACATATATGTGTATCTTTGCATGTCCATTTATATATGTACGTATGTAACGATATAAAAATGCTGACATAGATTTATACATATAGAAAAATTTATATATATATATATATATATGTGTGTGTGTGTGTGTGTGTGCGTGCTCGCGCACACGCGTATACAAGCAGGCATACAATAAATATTAACGTGCATACATACGTACACAAAGCCTCATACATAGACACTAATCCACATACACATGTATACATGCATCCACTCAGGCCAGAATACACACGCATACACACATAGATATGCATGTGTGTGGGGTATATATATATATATATATATATATATATATATATATATATATATATATATATATATATATATATATATATATATATATATATACACAAACGAGTATATAGGGTTGTTAATTTGTTGGCATAAAGTGATTGATCATTGTTTAATTTAATTTCTAGAAAAATTGAATTATTATTATTATTATTATTATTATTATTATTATTATTATTAAGAACGAAATAACATTAGAAAACACTTATATATATATATATATATATATATATATATATATATATATATATATATATATAAGCACATACATATGTACATATATATTGTATATAATATACAAATGCTTGGTAGACAACGCAGACATGCAATATAATATAAACGGAAAAATATAACGACAAATACCAGAAACAATAATTTAAAAAAAATGAATTTAAAAAATATTAAGCCTATGAAATGGTATATTACATATATCAACAGCTGAAAAATGTTGAAACTAAACTTGCACCGTGTTGTAAACACTTTACACTCGCTATAAGGATTCATGCTTGAAAAAGTGAAAATATGAATTTCAATTTTTTTCCATAAGAAAATCTATAAAAATGCATTGACCATTCTCTAAACTTTAAAAAGTAATTTTCGTCTTTAAGGATGAGAGACTTCTTTTTTTATGGTTCAGAGAATCATCAATAATTACAGAAAAAACCCTTGGAGAACATTTTTAATGATTTATGTATATGAGACTGAAACTAAAATTGGTAGTCTCGTGCGAAGACGGAAAAATTTAGTTTTTGGGCTGGCTGGCTGGCTGGCTGGCTGGCTGGTTGGTTTGTTGGTTGGTTGGTTGAGTTTTACGGCATATCAAAACTTTTTCCTTTTTTAATTCCAAATCCTGATGATACATATATGTCAAATTTATATGATATGTAGATGAATGGTTGGTTGGTAACAATTTTTAAAATGACTTGGACTCATTTGTTTATATACAGTTAAATCGTTTCAAGTATTGCTATCTAACACAAGTAATTCCTATCAACATTATTTATTCGTTTATACACAGTTAAATTGTTTCAAGTATTGTTATGGAATACTAATAATTCAATTTAGCGGTCATTTGTTTGCATACATTTAAATGGTTTCAAGAAAATAATTAAACAGTTAGTTGATTTTGTTTCATTTTATGGTTATTTAATGTCAAATCCTGATTATGCTTTCTAAGTTAATCATTTGTTGGTAGAATTATTTTCAAACGAGACAAAGCTCATTTGTTTTCAAACCATTAAATGGTACCAAGTATTGCTATTTATTGTTTGCACACAGTTTAAAGTATTGCTATCAAACACTAATACTTCGATTTGCACACTGTTAAATGGCTTCAAGCATAGTAAATGGTTAAATTGTTCTGTTTTACTCACAAATAGGACCCCAAAAGGTACTACCACTCCGAATCAGAGTGGAACTGAGAGTAATGGCAATAAAAGCATACTCCACATTCCTCACCGCTCCAGGAGCAGACGCTAACCATCACGTGCAGTTTGAGTCATATCAGGACATACGTTGGGGTGGGGGTCTTACCCTTCTGTAGAGATGCAGTCAGCGTATTCTACAGTACCTCCAGCCGATTGGGTTGAAGGATTTGGGCTTTATTGTTTCAATCCTTGGGAGTTACCTGTTTTTGTTATTATGTTGTTATTTTTAATATTTAGTTTTATATTTTTTTGTGTGTGTGATTTTGTTCTAGATATTGAGGGTTCTCTGGATTAAGATGATAAGACGTTTGATATTATCGATTGTTTTTGTTCAGTTGTTTGTTGGGCACAACTCATTTTGAATTAAGGGGAAGGTTCAAATTTGGTTGGGGTAATTAGAATATGCTTTATTTTGGTAATTGATATAAAGGGCAAAATTAGTTTCCAGAAATCTACGTTATAGATTTCGAAAATGTTTTGTTATTTCGTGTGATTACGTCCCCTTTAATTAATTTGAGACTCGTTTATATATGAACAAGTCGTATCGATAGTATAGTATTATATATGCATTATTTCATCGTTTTTTCACTAAGTTTCACTGATTTGGAAAATCCCTCGCTCGGGCACCTGTCTGATTTAAAGCTTAGTAGATCAGCATCGTTTAAATTATCATATATATATATATATATAGGGTGTTTCACAATTTTTGAAACAAAATGATTACACAACAAATCATTGTGTAATAGAAGCTGTATTTATTGAAAAGTAAACATTTTTGGATCTGCAACCACTTGGTCTCAATTATGCTGCAAAAATGTTAGGCGAACCCCTAAAGTACATGCTCCAGATATCCACCTTTCAGTTGAAGGCACTGCTGAATGCTGTGTGCGAAGTTGTCGATAACGCATGCACATTCCTCCTGAGTAATCGGAGGCCTAGATGGTGAGAATCCGTTGCCATACATTATTCACGAGTGTCAGGAGGCTCAAAGTTCTTGAACAACTCGAACATCTGACTCCTGTTTGGAAATCTGTTGAAATTGACCTCCCTTCTGTATCTTGCTTGAACAATCTTAAAAGACTTCATTTCGTAATTAATCTTCACACAAAAGATTGTCTACTTCATCGTCCAAGGAATGATTTCGCTATATTTGGTCAAATATATCAAAATGTTAACAGTTTCCCAGCAATAATCTGAAAAGAGAAAGGAAATAAAGTCAATAGGAACATCTGAGAGACCGCCGCTTTGTTTCAGCATTTGTGAAACACTCTCTATATACATAAAAAAAATCCGCAGCCGGACGATGAAAAATCATTTATTTTACGCAATAAATATTTATTTCTCAACGTAATAGGGGTGAGTATAAGTAGACAAGTTCACATACCTCAGCAGCAAGATCTTATTCACTGAAATCAACGTCAACATACGCCTGGCGAAGGCGTGGAATGCTATTGACCGATTATTGATTATATGGAAATCTGATTTCTCCGATGAAATATAACAGAATTTATTCCAAGTTGTGGCTGTGACATTTCTATTACGTGGATACACCATTGGACCCAAAAGAAATGCATGGAGTAAAAGCTAGATGTAAACTACACAAGAATGCTCCTTGCTGTTTGGAACAATTCTTGGAAACAACAACCCACAAGACAGCAACTGTATGGCCACTTACTTCCCATCTCACAAACCATCCAAGTTAGACGAACACAACATGATGGACACTACTGTTGAATTTGGATTAAGTCATAAGTGACGTTCTCTGATGGACTTCTACATTTGAGTGTGCTAGTGTTGGCCGACCAGCAAGGACTTGCATACATGAGTTCTGGACAGACACTGGATGCAATCTAAAGGACCTATCAGGAACGATTGATGATAGGGACGGATGATGAGAAACTCCGTGCAATCAGCATGATCTGATAATGATGATCGAACATTATACAATGAAAGTTTCTGATTAAAATTCAGCCAAATTACTTGTCAGGCTATGGATCACACGTCGTAGATAGATAGATAGATAGATAGATAGATATGTAAATTCACACATATACGCAGGTATGCACACTTACATACATGCATATACATGCATACACAAATGTATATACACGCGTATACACACATTAGTTCGTGCATAAAATTTAGATGGATAGAGTGTTGGAGGGATGGAGGAACAGACAGAAGGATGGAGAAAGAGAAGAATAGATGGAGGTATGATGGAAGAAAGAAGGGACGCAAAAAGGAAGAAAGAGAGGAAGGAATGAATGGATGAATGAATGGATGAAGCAATGGATGGAGGGAAGAAAAAAATGGATAGATTGACAGATGAAAAGGAGGAATGGGTAAATCGATGGTTCAATCGATTGATGGGTGAAAGCGGTGTTGTTGGAGGAATGGTTGGATGGTTGTAGACAAGAAAGGATTGATGGAGGAACGGAGGCAAGAAATCGTCTGTACCACGCTGAGTAATTCCTTTCAAAGTATTCTTAAAAACAATGAACCTTAAAAAATACATAATTTAAATATTTTAAGTTTTAAAACCTAAAATATTTTTTATGCATTTTTCAAACCATTTCATGTTATGTTGTGTTGTTATATATATATATATATATATATATATATTCTTTTCTTTTCTCCCCTTCTCCATCTCCTTCCCCTTATATTCCCGCGCCGCTTTTCTATCGTCTTAGCTCCCATTCTTCCGTTACTTTTTTTCTCTTCTTTCCTTCTTTCTCCTTTCTCTTTCTCTTTCTTCTTTTGATTCGAAATCTTTCTTGATGAACAAATAAGTTCTATAGAATATTCCTGTGCTGTCATATGACATATTTCTAAACATAAACACTGTTTTACTGATGAAACTGTAACTTCTTTCCCGATATATAACATTTCGTCCTAGTTTTGTAGTTTATTAAGTATCCATTGGTGATCTAACATCACTAGATACCATCCTTCCAAGTCCTGATCATGGTTCATTAGAACCGAAACCGTATAGTGTCGACTTTATTTCTCAATAAATCTCTCCTTCTTCTTGAATTACCTTATTTATCAATCCTCTATCTATCTATCTATCTATCTCTAAATATATATATATATATATATATATATATATATATATATATATATATATATATGCAAGTGAATTTCTCTCTCTCTCTCTCTTTCTCTAAATATATATCTATACAAGTGACTTTTATCTTTCTCTCTCTCTATATATATACAAATAACATATGAAAATCCGATACTTTATTTAAAGATAATCACTTGGACTACCTACACTGGGTTTTTTTTTATGTAGAGGTGAAGGCTTGTGTAGAGCCAGCCAAACTTTTCGGGTGAGCTGATGACAAAAGAATTGTGGATCAATGTGATACAGATCCTGAACAACGTTCTTCCGGTTTTGAATTCAGAATATTTCCTTTTCCTAGATTGGTTGCCCTATCAAGAGGACTCATGGATCATGTGCCACGGTGTGTGTGTGTGTTTACGCGTTCTTTCTTCTGCTACACAGAATTTGTCAAAATTATAAGAGCATCAAGCACTTTTTACCTCGTTTCATTCATTATTTATTCTCGTTATTATCACTGCTATTAGTAATTATACATACATACATACATACATACATATATATATATATATATATATATATATATATATGTGTGTGTGTGTGTGTGTGTGTGTGTGTGTGTGTGTGTTTATTTACCCAACCACTCCGCCCCGGGCAGGATGTGACACAAGGTCAATTCTTAAGTGAAGTAAAGTTGGTTTTCTTTTTCCTTGACTGGTTGCTTAACCTAGGCTTAAGAACCTAGTCTGCCTTACTATTTACCAGGAGCTTTTCCCAAGGACATTAGTTCGAAGTAAATGCTAGCAGCCTCGAGTCACCAATTCCGTCTCCAGCAAGGATAACCGTAACGCTAGATACCTTGTATGTAATTGCGTATATGTGGTATGTATTATTCATGATATATGTTTTTATTGTATTCGGTGTATTGTATAACTATCAATGTGTAAAATATCTACCTTGAATATATTCAGTTTACCGCAGCGCATGAAAACTCAAATGAAGATTATTTTGCGCTTGTTTTATAAGTGTGATAGACCCTGCGTAAATTTTAATATTCAAAATTCAGATTTTATTTTTATGAATATTGGTCAGTGAAGGCTAATTCATAGACTTTTATCCTAAATACCCGACACGCACACACATACAAAAATACATGCACACACACACACATATATATATATATATAATTCGTGTCTGTGTTCGGAGCATGCGCAAGGATAAAACAAGCGGTGTATGTAGATGTCAAGACAAGTTTTAGCTTATTTTTCTTGTTCAATAAGCATGAAATACATTTTTAAGACATCTTAGACTCCGGTTACATCCACGGGAGTCCCTGCAGACAATTGTCGTCGATACAGAGAAAACGAAAACGAGGCGAAGTAGGGAGAACAAAATAACATAAAAGGAAGAGAAAGCTTAGCGAAATGATGATGATAATAATGATGATGATGAACAAAGACATAAGCGAATGATGACGTTGTTGTTGTTGTTGTTGGTGGTGGTGGTTCTAGAAGAATGCTAGTAATGGGTTCGAGAGTGGGGTGTGGACACTGACTAATATTTCTTTCGCTGTCAATCTACAACGAATCTCAATTGCAATTAGTTAGGGCCAAAATAATTATTCTAATTTGAATACAATAATATAAGCAGACTGATATATCGTACTTGAAATATTCATAGAATAAAAGCATTTGCTTTCACACCCACTCGCACACACACACACACACACACACACACACACGCACACACACACGCTCTCTCTCTCTCTCTCAGTCTCTCTCTCTCAGTCTCTCTCTCTCTCTCTCACACACACACACACACACACACAAATACGCGCATATGTAGCACACATGCATATATATATATATATATATATATGTGTATATATATAATACACGCACACTCACACATACAAATATAAAATTCACACACACGTGTGTGTGTGTGTGTGTGTGTGTGTGTGTGTGTGTGTGTGTGTGTGTGTGTGTGTGTGTGTGTGTGTGTGTGTAGATAAAATCTCCGACTGAGTAGAAGAGAAAGTAGACGTGAAAACCAATTTGGTAGAGTGTTTATATAACTATTTTTACATTTCGCTCTGTACGATCTTCGTCAAAAAAATATTTGGAATTTTCTTTCAATTTTAAGAAGAATATTGTGAAACGTTATAAACTATATAATCTGTAAGGTTGACATGCCAATATAATTCGGAATGCCTACTGTTTTGAGACTTTTAGAAATGGGAAATGAAAAAACGTTCAAAATTATGTAGTCACGGTCGTTATATATATATATATATATATATATATATATATATATATATATATACAACTAAGAAAGATATTGTGCAAAATAGGTACATTTTCATCGTTAAGCTACAGGCTCTTATATATACATTTTGGCTACGGAAAATGTAGATGTTATTTCGTTTATACATACTGAAATGAAAATATTTGTTTAACTAAGGCTTCGTTTGCTACTGTTGTTATTGTTATTATTATTATTATTATTATTAGTAGTAGTAGTAGTAGTAGTAGTAGTAGTAGTAGTAGTAGTAGTAAATTATGATGGTACTGATGATGGGAATAGTAATAATTCTCTTCAAACTCAGTCGCTGCGAAAATGCAAAAAAATTCCAATGTTGTATGTTTTAAAATTAATTACTTAACAATATGATCATAAATTAATGATCGATCTGTACACGAAATCGACTTATACACGAGTGTGTGCATTGGTAATTTATATCGAAAGACTCAAAGCAAATGTTGACACAAAAAATTTATTGCATAAATTGATGATTCTGCGATCACGTATAAGTTGATCTATGATCGACCTATGCCCAAGTATCAACGGAATATCAGATATAATAAAATGGAATGAGAAGCAGCTTTGGCCTTACAAAATAATCCATAAATTTATGATTTTGTGATCAAGGATCGACCTATACACGAGTTCGACTTATACTCGAGATCGACAAATATACGAGTAAATACGGTATTTCAAATGTATTAGAACCACTCAGAGTAGCTGTTGGTTTCAAAAATGAATTCCATAAACTAACGATTTGTGACCATAAAATAACCGTCGATAGTCGACTTATACACGAGTAAATACGATAATAAAAACGGTGTTTCCGTTTTAGAAAAGATGAATTTTGTATTGTTTCTAATAAGATATGGAAGAAAGAATATTTTGTTATTCACTGATATCAATTTTTTCTGAAAAATAACAAAAAGCCCAGAATAAATTGTCGCTTACTAAGCTTAGCTTAGTTTAGCACAAGACTAGAAATGTGAGACACCTAGTGAGAATCGAATTCACTAGCAATTGTCTGCTAGACTAGCCCGTTAATTGTTACACCACGTGAGTTACCAGAGTCGAGAATAAAATTGATTATTGTCGAATCTATAAAAATGCTTCCATATTTGAATGAGGAATATAGAATTAGATGTTGTGAATTAAGTTTTATTTATTTATTTATTGATAACGATTTTTCTGTTGCGAATTTATTCAAGTTTTAGACAATTTTTTTTATTGATTTCTGGTTTTATTATTTTACGTTTCCTTTCCTTTTATCTTTTTCCCTCTTAAAATGACTCGTTGACAAAACATGTACTTCAAACAAACCCAATCTAAATTTTAATCTTCAAAATAAGAAGCGGTTATCTCACCACTTTAACATTTTTTTTTTATTCTCAAATGTCGTCTGATTTCTTTCTTTTTTCTTGTTCATCTGTCCTTCTTTATTTTGTGTAAATTCTGTTAGAATTTAAATATTCTTCCAACGTTCTACCTTCGGAAATTACTTTTATTTAAAAAAAACAAAACCAACTGCTCTCAAATTATAGTTTTTCTTCTCTTTTGTCAAGTTTAATTTATTTTTAACGTCGCGTTTATCAATATTTTCGCTCTTTTTTAGAGATTTTTCCAGTTTGTTTTTCATGAAACCAACAAATCGTAATTATTTATCATTTTGAAACTCCTATTCATTGCTTTCTCTCCACTTTTTTTGCTAGTTCCTTCAGTTCCGTTGCTTATTTTCAAGACAACTTTAATTCAATTTAGTTTATTCTGATATTTAACAAGCTGAGTCCGTAAAAATCCATGATCTAATTAGAAAAAAAAACTAGAAGAATGAAAAAAAATGAACATTTTTGGCCGATAAGTAAGTACGTTGTTACCAACAAGCTTATAAATATTCCGGTTGTTTAAAAAATGTTTATATTTCTATGGAATTTCCTTAATGGTATTATGATTTTAAAGGCTCCTCTTATTCACTATCCCTGTCAACATATTATTGGAATATTCGTCGGGTGGTTTCCATAAGATACTCCCATAGAAATATGAGAAAAAAAAACTTTTTATTACGTGTGTAGAATGAACTGACAGAAATCGTGAATATGAGGAAATTGAAATTACATCATAAAATTTGGTTTCGTTTGGTTTGGTTTTATTGCATATCAACCATTGTAAGTTATTCAATGCCAAATCCTTTTTATACATAAACTTCTTTTTCAAAGAATTCAGTTCTGCATAAGTAGCTATTTAGCTCTATTTGACCCATAGATAGGAACCCATCAGGTGCTACCATTCCGGACTAGGATGGACGTAGGAGCGATGGCAATAAAGAGATATTCCTCATTCTCCAAAGCTCCAGCATTATTAGATGTTTTGGTTTCTTTGTTTAGTGGCATATCAACCTTTGTAAGTTATTTAATGCCAAAGCTATTCTCCTAGAAGAACAGTAGTGGTACTATTTAACCCATAGCTGTGAGAAAGGGATTCATACCTTTCCCAAGCATATTTGCCCGAAAGTTAACGTAATAGCGCGACTGGAGTCCGAACTCGCTTACTACGATCCTGCAGTCCATCGCTTTAATCATAACACCACGAGGACACCCCCAGCATTACTAGAGCCTCACCATCAGGTTGTTTAGTGTCATATACAGGACACTCTTACCCCTCTGCAGAGATTTGGTCGGTGTATTTAGCAGCCCCAGCCGACTGGGCAATACATCGTAAAAGTACGCTCATAAGAGTGTTAAAATTCTATTACTCACCCTATATATACAAGCAAACACACACACACACACACACACACACACACACACATATATATATATAATTAAAAAATCTTTTTAACTCACCTTCCATATATATATATATATAGGTAGATTAAAGAAATCGTTTGCCCCATTACATATATATATATATATATATAACCTCTTCTACGTGGATAAATATCGTTCTCCCTGTTCTCTATGACGTACATCTTACACTACTAGGTAGGTAGATATAACGATTTTATTGCTTTATTTTTGTGTTATACTACCTCTGGCAAAAATTATAGAATTAACATATATTTTTTAAAATTTTATTTAGCTGTGAATAAACTAATAACAGATAAGACGCAAAATATTTTTTGATAGCTTCCTTTTTTGATTCTGGCTTCATTAAATATTCCTTAAACAAAGTAGATTGGGATACTTAAATCATCTATGAAAAAATTTCCGAGTCATGAATTGGAAAATATTATAGAATAACGTAATGTTGAGGGAAAAATTACCGAATTATCTTCTAATTTGCATGGATATTCTGGGTATATCATTCAATCGCATCTGATGATGAGGCTCCAGTTCTGGTGCTCTGAGGAGTATTAAGCACTTCTTTATTATCATTACTCCCAGGTCCACTCTGATCTGAAGTAGTAGAACCTGTTAGGAACTCATCGACGGGTCAAATATGTTTTAAAATTATTTCTATAAGATAGGAGTACTTGATACAATATAACAGTTGGAATTGTTTGTATTAAGAACAGTTACTTAAAGTTATAATTGCTCACAAAGGATTATTATATAATTTTGTATAAATCATTAGTATTAGATAAAAATACTTGAAACTAGACTAATTATTCATATCAGATAGGAATACTTAATATCATATAACTGTATGCAAAAAAACATGTTCAGAAACTAAACAAAAAATGTAAATATAAAAGCACTAGGAACTCAATTCCTAAAGCTTTTCTTACGATGATAACCATTACACGACGAGTGTCTCCACTTCCCGTATATATATATATATATATATATATATATATATATATATATATATATATATAATGATGCTTTACAAAAATACGAAAGCAATAGTTCTCACACCCGATGGAGACACCGATTTCTTCGACATTGTCGCTAGGATTTGGCTAGAGATACATTGGCACCGTATTTGTTTATAATCTGCCAAGATTACGTACTATGACGTCAAAAGATCTAATAAATGAAAATGGTTTCACATTCACAAAAAACAAAAAAATTATGATATGCCACAGAAACTATGACACAAACTACGCAATCGACCTATTACTTCTACAAATACACCTGCACTAGCCGAATCCCGATAGTCTCGAGCAAGCAGCGGGAGGAATTGGTCTAGTATTCGCCAATAGCCCGGGAAACCGGGGTTCCATCCCAGGTCGAGTCATACCAAAAACTCAAAAAATGGTACTTGATACCGCCTTGCTTAACGCTCAGCATTATAAGGTACCTATCAATGGTAAAGTGTAGCAATCCACGGAAAGGGAGTCTTCGGGTCACCAACTTTACTTACATGTGTTTTAAACAAAAGTGGCAAACTTGTAAAATTTGTGGACCAGTTTAAAGCAACATCTCAACTACTGAAACTAATGTCTGCTATGCCTAGCAAAGGCAGGGAATGCTATTGGCAGATTATCGATCATATAGAAGTTTGATCTATCCTATAAGATAAAACGGGATTTCTTCCAAGCTGTGGCTGTGTCCATACTACGATATGGATGCACCACTTGGGCACTAACAAAACGCTCAAAGAAAAAGCTAGATGGGAACTACACAAGAATACTGCCCGACAAAACAGTTGCTGTACGGCCACTTGCCTCCCACCTCCCAAACCATTAAAGTAAGACGAACAAGACATGCTGAGCACAGTTGGAGAAACTATGACGAATTCATAAACGACATTCACTAGGGGATTCCAGTACATGGACTGGTCAATGTTGGCTGACCAACCAGACTTAACCACATCAGATCTGTGCGGACACTGGATACAGCCAAGAAGACCTGCCAGTAGTGATGAATGATAGGGATGGATGATGAGAACGAGTCAAAGAGCTCCGTGCTGTCAGTGGGACTTAATAATGCCGATTTTATATATATATATATATATATATATATATATATATATATATAAGTGGTTGTAAGTCATTATTTTTACTCGGTCCATATTTTTAACATGAGAATTCTATAAAGAATATTTTGAATAAAAGAAGAATCTCAGAATCCAACTGCATTTTTTTTCTTAATATAATTCATCAAATCCATTTAGGTTTGCAGAGCTCATACTTGTCAACTGACCTTTTTACGAAAGCTAAAGCGATATTTTTCTTTATCTTTTGTATTTTTCAAAACAAATGTCTTTGACTCGAGTTAAGCACCCGTTTCAGTCGCCATTAAAATCTTTGATGTTAAACGTTCAATGACGGTGTCAGTTGGATAGACCACATACCATCAAACACACACACACACACACACACACACACACACACACACACACACACAGAGACAAACACGCACAGAACTTTGATGGGATTTGAATCTTTTGGGGCCAATTTTGTATTTTTAATTTCCCCTCAAACGATATTATGTGAACAGAATATATATATAAATTTAAAATTTTCACTTATTTGTTGATAAACTACATTTTCTAATTAAATGTAAATGTTTCACAAATATATTTCAATTAAAGTAACAGCACTTCATTTTGTTTCTTATCCCTTTGGTATCTGATCTTAAGATTTTGACAAGGAGTATATCTACACTGTAAAACGCAGGGTAAAACACGTTTTACAGTTTTTAAGATAGTTTTTATTATATCAGCCTGAAGTCTATTTACCTCTGTAATATTAAAAGTATTTTATAGAACTGATTTTCCTGAGCCCGAAATAACTCGCCACGTTGTTTTTATTTGCTTCGCATAAGATTATATTAAAAACTGCATACAAAATTAATCTAAATCAGCATGTTAAGGCATGAAAATCAAACCAAACCTTAAAAGTTTGTGAGTTAAGATAATTATTCACAATTGTTCAAGCTAGAACGTTGAATCCAATCAAAGTCATGAACAAAGGATTTGTTTTGAGAGAAATTTTACTGCTTCGCCTGGGTTCAGCTCTACGGGATGCACCTGGAAAGCTCTATTACCCGAGTCGCTATATATATATATATATATATATATATATATATATATATATATATATTAGTTAGCTATTGTCTACGGGAGTCAGGAAACAAGTCTACCACGCACAACAAGGTTCTACAGCAAATATAATATCACCGTTAGTTCGTTGAATTATAGTAAAATGCATTAAGAAACTCAAACAAACATCTTTATATTTCATAAGATGGCGTACTGAAAATAATCACATGCATATGTATACGTGAACTTTTAAACGCTCCCTCATACGAAGTGGTGTCTTCCAACAAACGAGGAAAAAACACACTTATAAACCTTGTTATTTATAATTCGAATGGGCGTTGTGTTATCGAATGTGTTTTATTTTCCCTTTGATATTCATTGAACATCTTGCCCTTGCTTTTGCCGCTTCCTCTCCGGAAGTGGCTTGCAAAGCGGGATCTAAGAGTTGAAGTCCAAGGCTGTTAATCCTGGCATCGTGCGGCCAAAGGAGAATGAAATACTGATGAGATTCCGAAATGCGAATGCATAGCGAAATCAAAGAGAGAATAAAAAAGTTCAAGGAAAAAAGAGATAATTAAAGAAAAGATCCTTCAAATGGTGGAATGGTAGCGCGGGAATTTAGCAGATATCCGATGAGTAAAGCAGACGACAGCGGACAAGATGGCGATCAAAGCTGCGTAAAGGACGATCGTTTTCAGAATTTTATTCAAGGCCATTTGGAACCAAGTTAATGGTTGTATAAAACGAATAAACGGGTCAGCATTCTTACTTTATAGGAATTCAGTAAATCGAATTTACCCGAATAAACAGAAATAACAAAGACACGTACATACGCATATTCCTATATCATCATCCTCAAGGCATGCCAGCAGCACGGATTTCCTAGACTCTCTCTCACCATTCTTCCCTATTGTTATCGCTATTGGTAAGACCACTTGACGGCATCTAGTATCCAATCAGAGCTGATGAATGTAAGTTTTTGTTGATCGAGTAACACTGGTGGACCCATGTATAGGAAAACGTCACTTATGAATTCTTTCTTAGTTCTCCAGTATTTCCCAGCATGTTTTGCTCGTCTTATTTGGATGGTTTGGAAGATAGAAGGTAAGTGGTCGTTCAGCCGCTGTTTTCAGAATTTATTCAAAACAGTATACAGTATATTTGTGTAGTTCCCATCTTGATTTTTCTCCAGACGTTTTGTTAGAGTTCAAATGCCACAGCCCTACAATAGCACTGATACGGCTAAATCTTGTTTTATTCTGTGAGATCAGATTTCTATATGGTCGTTAACATGTCCATAACAATCGATGCTTTATCAATGCGTATTTTGACATCAGTAGATCAGATATTGCTACCGTGGTATTTGAACTGGTTGACTAATTTCAGTGGCCATTTAATGAATAGATGTCACCATTGTGTGTTTGTGTGTCTGTCCGTGCGTGTGTGCGCAATTTTTTTTTATGTCACTTTTGCTCAGATGAACGTAAAAAATTGTCGAAACGAAGCTCTGCAACAGAAATCTCATCAAAGGGACAAACATCTGGGCAGTCTCGGATAATCGAAACCAACTAAGAGATTACATCGACAGACTGTATCTGTCAAGAAAAGAAGGAGGAAGGGGACTGACCAGCGTTGAGGATTGCATAGATGCATGTATACAAGGACTCGAGGAATACATTAAAATGTCAAAGCTGTTCAGTTAAATGTCAAAACAGTTCTATTTCTAACAATTCAGTTTAGCATAAGTACACAATTTCAATGCCACAAAGAGTTCTACTTCACACAGTTCGTTTGTTTGTTTGGATTTTATGGCATCTCAACCTTTGTAGGTTATTTAATGCCAAATCCATTTTAATACAAATAAACCGTCCTATTTCAAACAATTTAGTTTAGCATAAGTACACAGTTTAATTGTCAAAAACATTTTTATTTCAAGCTATACAGTTGAGTCAAACAGTTCTATTTCAAGCAATTCAGTTTAGTGTAAGTACGCAGTTTAGTTCTATTTTACCCATGGATAGGACCCTATCAGGTTCTACCACTCTGGGGCAGAGTGGACCAGGAAGCGATCCCAATGAAGGGGCACTCTGCATTCCCCAAAGCTCCAGCATTACTGAAAGCTCACTATCAGATTGTTTAGTGTCATGTCCAGGACCCTCGTTAAGTGGGGTCTTACCCCTCTCCAGAGAAGCAGTCGCTGTATTCTACAGCCCCAGCCGACTGGGCAATACAGCCACCTGTAACAGCGTTTGTAACATAAGAACAAATAAAAAACAACAAAAACTAGGAAACAAAAATAGGAAGAAAAACTACTGTATGTATATTTCTAGTGATAAACTGGCGATATTGCGCACGAGAAGACATGGGCATGGCTACAAAAGGAAACCTTAAGAGAGAAATAGAATCTCTTCTAATTGCAGTACAAAAAAGACATAAAGACAAATTAAGTTAAAGTGAAATTTGATAATACGCAACAAAATAGCAAGTGTAGGTTATGTGGTGACGAAGATGAAATGGTTAATCACATAATAAGCAAATGCAGCAAACTAGCGCAAAATGAGCACAAGACTAGGCATGACTGGGTAGGAAAGATGATCCACTGGAAATTGTGCAAAAAATTTAAATTTGATCATACTACCAAATGCACAAACCGCCATCCGTCCGAGATAATGCGACATGAAAATTCTTTGAGTTTTTGAGATACAAACGGACCACCTAATCTCGACCAGAAAACCAGGCCCAGTGATAATAAACATGAAAGCATGAACTTACCATATAGAGTATTTTGCCGTCCTTGTGAACCACAAAGAAAGCGAAAAGAGAGACAAATACAAATGTAAAATATGAGGGTGACTGTAATACCAATTGAAGTGGGTGCGCTTAGAATGGCTTGGAAAGGAGATTGGAAAACAGTGGAAGAATCGAGACCATTCCGATTACAGCATTGTTGTAAACGATCAGAATACTGAGAAGGGTCCTGGAGATCTGAGGATACTTGCTGTCACTCAAACTCTAGTGAAAGACCACTAGTTAAAGCTGGAGTGAAAAATTCGCTAGAAGTAAAAATGTTTATGATTTATGATTTATTCAGACTTTTGAAACCTTTAACTGATTTTACGCCAAACGCCATAACAATACAGTTTTATTTATCTATTTTTTTTTTTGTTATTTATCAATGTGTTTTATCCAGCATCGGCTGTTGGCACCTGAAAGACAGCGAGTGGCCACTTACTGACAGCTCAGTAATCTCCAATAAATCACGCAAATAATCAGTCGAAAATCCGGGCACTTTTTACTTTTTTTCCACTTCAAAGTTCGCCTCCAAGTCACCATTAACGCCATATAACCCCTCCCCTTCTGTTCAAGCCATGGGCTGTTATATTTCATCAGTGAACCAAAAACTTTGAAATCAAGTGTTTTATGAGAAAATTCCGATGATTTTTCTCTTAAAGTGATTCGCTTATTTATATTCAATTTTCTTGAAAGCAACAACAACGATAGCTATAATAAGAATAAGAATAGGAATACGAATAAGAATAAGAATACGAATACGAATAGGAGTAAGAATGGGAATACGAATAAGAAAACAAAAAGATTGACGAATCATAAAGGAATCAGTGACGGCAATTGTATTTGGTGCCTTTGAAACCGCCCCAAAAGGTTTGGAAAAGAGAATAGGGGAACTAAAGATCAGAGGAAGAATCAAGACTATTTAGACCACAACACTGCTAGAATCAACATAGATACTTAAAAGAATCCAGGAGATCTGAAGACACTTACAAGGAATAATAATAAAAACAATAATAATAATAATAATAATAATTGCCTATGCTTGTGTGTTTGCGTGCCTCTGTGTGTGTGTGTGTGTGTGTGTGTGCGTGTGTGTGTGTGTGTGTGTGTTTACGCGTGCGTACGGTGTATAAGTATGCACCTATGCGTTTGTGTATATGCGTTTACCAATTAATATGTCCATATGTTTCTCTCACTCACTATATATATATATATATATAGAAAGAGAGAGAGAGATAGAGAGAGAGAGAGAGAGAGAGAGAGAGAGAGAGAGAGAGAACGAGAGAGATATGTGAGTGTGCTGTGTACACACATATACTATTATTATCATGTATGTATGTATGTATGTATGGACGTATGGATGGATAGATAGATTAGGCAGCATTCTTTTAAGCATGTTTGGTTCTTTTTATCAAATTATATAGGTTTTTTTTTTTGTCGTGTTAGAAGATTTAAGTTGGTTTGAATTTTAAAGTGAAAACAATAAAACATCTTAAAAACAATTTTGTTTTCTTTAATGAAATCTACTTATCTACTGCCAAATTCATTTAAGCGATTGTCTTTGCGCGGTTGTGAGAGAAAAAGAATTGGTTTGAGACAGTGTGTGTGTGTGTGTGTGTGTGTGTGTGTGTGTGTGTGTGTGTGTGTGTGTGTGTGTGTGTGCGAGAGAGAGAGAGAGACTCTAAGAGAGTATGTTGGATAGATTTTATGTGTATGAGAATGTGTTTGATATTTAGAAAGAAAGAATGAGACTGAGTGTGAATGTGTATGTATCTCTGTGTGTGTGTGTGTGTGTGTGTGTGTGTGTGTGTGTGTGTGTGTGTGTGTGTGTGTGTGTGTGTATGTGTGTGTGTAAAAGAGAAAGGGAGAGAGAGAGAAACTCTGTATCTGAGAGAATGTTGTGTAGATTCTATGCGTATGAGAATGGTTGTGTGTTTGATATTAAGAAAGAAAAAGTGAGATTGCATGTGCGTATGTATGTATCTATATGTGTTTCTCTCTCTCTCTCTCTCTCTCTCTCTCTCTCTCTCTCTATCTATCTATCTATCTCTCTATCTCTCTCTCTCTCTCTGTTACAGTGGTCGGTTGTATTAGGAAAGGCCAAACAATAAGAAGAAAAAAAAGGGAAAAGAAAGTTATGAATGCGGTCGTTGGTGGGTGGAATCTCTTTGATCTAATGTTTACACTGAAGTAATCCACTCAGTACATTTTCGGGGAAGACAATGACGACAAAGATGTGCCATAGGGAAAAGCTAATAATTTTACTAATGGAAATACATAGATTCCGGAAAGAAAGAAAGAAAGAAAGAAAGAAAGAAAGACTTAATGGAATAGACTGATGGAAAAACATAAAAAAAAGAAAGAATGGCTTCATAGAACAGACTGATAGAAAATCGTAAAAACAGGAAAAAAAAAAAGAAACAAACAAACAAACAAACAAACAAACAATGACTTTATAGAACAGACTGATAGAAAAACGTAAAAAGAAAGAAAGAAAGAAAGAAAGAAAGAAAGAAAGAAATATACATAATCCGCATTAATTAGGCTCGCAAAGTTCGAATTCATAGGAAATAAGCCTGACAATATAATAGCATGAGTTACTGAAAAGTTCTCGGCTCGACTAAGAAGAGAATGAATGTTTATTTTATTCTTATTACTATAGGATTTTTTCCCCAATAAATACAGTATACCAGGCGTGTCGAACCGTCGGATTGATTTGTAGAATAGCATCTATGTTTCAAGACTAAAAACGATTCTTTTGTTGATTGAAGCTGATCACTTTTCACCATGTTTACGTATATGGAAGTCTTTTTCTGCATTGTTTACACTGTGTATGTCATACAAAGTGTCTCAAAATAGATGCGCAATGGCGCTCATTTGGAACACGTCCTGTAAAAAATGCACCCTTTGAGCAACCAATCTTTTTTTTTTTAATTATCATTATATTAGCTTCAAGGACATATAATCTTTTTTTGAGGTTCTTGTCTTAGTAATTAATCATTATCATATTAATGGGTTGCATCTATTTTGAGTTTTTTTTGTCTCCAAAAAAGTGGTGACGCAAAATATTTTTCCTCCCTTGTCCAACGTATTGTTATCAAGGTTAGATAGTTGTTATAGTATACTATATTCAAATCTGAAACAAAAAAGGATACAACATTATTATTAGTAGAGTTGTTAGCAGTCACATGGGTCCCATGTATATTTAGACACACTAGACTTGATAAAATGACATGAATAAGAATTCTGATCGGAATTACTTTTGGAGAAGCGTGTTTTTCAGCTTTACTATTGGCGCTACATATTCGTTCTGTCAATTTAATATACTTAATCAAATCAAACAGATTTTAAAAGTTATGTTCTGCAAAGTCATAAATTATTCCTTCTTATTCTAAATTTCTTATTTATCTATCGGGATTATTCTTTTTCCATTTCATTTTATTCATTAATTTTATCTTTCCATCTTTCTTTTCATAACACAAATTTGAAAAAGCACCAAAACTTTCTTGTTTTACTTTTTCTTTTTTTTTTATTCATCCATTCTTTCCTTCTTCTTTAGACAACTTTCCAAAAAATACTTTCTTTCTTTCTATTTTTCTCTTTTCTCTTCTTTTCATTTTTTTTCTGTTGCCAATTTTTAAAAAACTTCTTTCTTTCTTTCTTTCTTTCTTTCTTTAGTAAAATTTTTATAAATTACTTTCTTCTTTTCTTTTTTTCTTTTCTTTTGTCAATTAAAAAAATATTTCTTTCTTTCTTTCTTTCTTTCTTTCTTTCATTTTTTATTTCATTCTTCTTTCTTTCTTTCATCCTTTTTTCCTTTTTTTCGTTAAATCCTTTTACAAAATCTTTTTTCTTTCAACAAATTTTTCAAAAATTTTCTTTATACTTTTTTCTTTCTTTCTTTACTTCTCACTTTCTTTTTAATTATGCGGCAAGTTTCATTTCTTTCTTTCTTTCTTTCTTTCTTTTGTCAAAATTCTACCACTTTTCTTTTTACTTTTCATTCTTGTCTTACATCAATCTCCCTTAATTCGGTTATTTCTTCCTTTTATTTCTTATACATTTTTAATTGTGATATAAGTAAACTTGGCGACTGTAGTCGAGGGCGACCAGAAGGCTCCCTTTTCGATAGCTACTACAGCAAGTTGTAAGGGAGAGCGCTACTCCTTTCCCTGGATTGCTCCACTTTACCCTTGATACGTACCTGTGTGCTGAGTGTTAAGCAAGGAGGTATCAAGTACCATTTTTTAAGTCTTTGGTATGACTCGACCTGGAATTGAACCCAGGGCTCCCGGGCAATTGGCTAACACTCTACTCACCAGGCCGATGAGCCGGTTACTCAGGTCTTAAAAACACAAACAAGTACACATGCATCTATCTATCTATCTATCTATCATACAATTCACACAGGTTCACCGTCTCACACCTTGGACATTTCACATTCTCTCTCTCTCCCTCTCTCTCTCTCTCTCTCTCTCTCTCAATATATATATATATATATATATATATTTCATACACTTCATACAATCACTCGCTCACATCCTCTCAAATTACAACTTTCTCTCTCACTCTATCTTTCATATATATATATATGTGTGTGTGTGTGTGTGTGTGTGTGTGTGTGTGAAACATTTCACACAATCACACTCTCATTCATGTTCATTCTTTCTGTATAAATATATATCTCTTTCTATCAATCTCAGGCAATTCACACAATCTCTCCCCCACTCTCTCTCTCTCTCAAATCTATCTCTCTCTCTATATATATATACACATTTGTATGTGTGTGTGTGGGTGGGTGTTGTGGTTTCTTTCTCTCATTGTTCTTTCCTCTTCATCATCCTTCTTTTCACCCTTCCATACCTTTATCATCTTCCTCTTCCTCTTCCTCTTCCTTTCCTCTTTCACATTCCTTAACAGCCCACCACATACTTCTCTCTACTTCCTAAGCATCGCCATCTCACCTTTCTCAGCTCTTAATTCTTCAGCACTATTTACACACACACACACACACACACACACACTCTCTCTCTCTCTCTCTCTCTCTCTCTCTCTCTCTCTCTCTCTCTCTCTAGCAACCACTTAAAACCAGTCCTTGCGAAAGCCGAAAGAAATCGGAGTCAAGTGTCTAAATGAAGACCAGATGCGACATTCAATCAGTCCAGCTAACATTTAAGAAAGAAAATGTTTGCAAAACGTCGCTTAAAATGAAAAAAAAGAAAGAAAAAAAAGAAAATAACGAGAATTCAGCTCGTAAATACGCGTAAGACTTGCCACAGCGGGTATAGCTCAATGGTCAGAGACTCAAAACAAGAAAGTGTTAACTCTTTACCTACCGAGTGAAAGGGTGTCACACAACCGAACGTACTTCCTGAAAACGATACTCCTTTGCATTTCAGAAAATTAGAAACAATAGAAATAATGCAATAGCTCCTAAAATTTAAATGCGGGAAGCCACGCAGGACAGCAAGCCTCCCTCGCAGCGGCTTTAAGAATTTATTTTGTCGGCATTCCCCTAGACTGAGGTGTTTCTGTAACGAGAGGTACGGCTGACCTCTTCACCACAAGGTCGAGATAGGACGTTAAACTACCCCCTTTTGCTCATGGGCCAAATCGAGTATACTCAGGAGCAGTCAATAAAGATATTTTTTAAAAATAACCAAGACTATATTATTACTGATATTGCTATTATTACTTCATCAAAGATGGCTGGGGTTGCAGATTTCACCGACTGCATCTATGCAGAGGGGTAAGACCCCACTTAACGAGTGTCCTAGATATGACGCTAAGCAATCTAATGGTGAGGCTCCAGTAATGTTGGAGCTTTGAAGAATGCGGAGTACCCCTTTATTGCCATTGCTCCCAGGCCCATTCTGGCCCGGAGTGGTAGCACCTGATAGGGTCCTACCTATGGGTCAAATAGAACTAAACTATCTAATTACGCTAAACTGAAATGTTTGAAAATAACTCTTTTTACATTTAACTGTGTGTAAACAAAAAAATGTTTACTTATGCTAAACTGAATTGTTTGAAATAGAACTGATTTTATATTTAAAAATAACTGAATTGTTTGAAATTAACTGTTTTCATATTTAACTGTGTTTAAACTGTGTACTTATGCTAAATTCAATTGTTTAAAATGGAACTGTTTATATGTATATAAGGGATTTGGCATTAAATAACCTACAATGGTTGATAGGCCATAAAACCAAACGAAAATTCACCAAGGAGGCGTGCTCAGAGTAACGGTTATCACAGTAGTAAATGGAATCGGTGACTACAATTGACATCCAAGACGAGTTTATTTGTGTTTGATTTCGTACTAATACTTTTAGCAAAAGTATGAACTCATCTGTTTTCCTTCCAGTTATGAATGAATAGTAGCGCAAACTGGTTTGATTGATTGAATTTAATGGCATGTCAACGCGTCTGGAGTAATTTTATGCCTAAAGGTTAAGGAATCACATTCATAGTATGTTCATATTTACATTTTTTGTGTAAATATATGATTTAGTCGTGGGAGCCCAATTAGCTCAAACGATAGATGAAGGGAGAAGGATTTAATTCATACTTTTTCAAAGGTTATTGGCGCAGTGTGAAATACAAACAGCCTCAAGAATTGAACTCAAGTTGTTAACTCCTATTCCTACGACGTAAATCTTGACGGCTGCAATCCCCCATAAGACCCCCCCCATATATATATATATATATAGAGAGAGAGAGAGAGTGCCTGTAGTGGGATGGTTATCGTCATGGTAAATGGACACGGCAACGCGAGTTCAAATTCAGGACGAGGTTGATTGAATTTCACATTGCACTAATATTATTCTCCCTACAAGTATGGGTAAATAGTGGGGCAGATTGGATTCTTTAGCCTTGGTTAGACAACCAGTCAAGTAGAAGAAAAACTCTGAATTCAACAAGGATGTTAAACTCCGCTTTAAAAAATTGATCATGTGTCACATCTTGCTCGTGCAATATATATATATATATATATATATATATATATATATATATACCCAGTACAATATATTTTCTCCAGGATATGACACTAAGTTGCATCTGATGGTGAGGACCCAGTTCTAGAGCTTTGTGGAAAGTGGAGTACTTTATCATTGACATTACTGCAAAGTCCACTCTGACCCAGAGTGGTTGTACGTGTTAGGGTCCCATCTATATCAGGTTTACAGTGAAATAGTTGATATGGGGCAAGGCGAAGGAATCCAAAAGCGTGGTTCATCTGATGTTGGGCGAAGGAGTCTCATAGGTCAACGGCCAGGATCAAACAGTTCAGTCTGAAAACTCATCAATCAGTCTGATACTCATCTATAAAGGTAGAATCTATTGATAAAAAAAATATAGAAAGATAACCATGATCATCTTCAGTCAAACGTTCAAAACGCATGGCTAGTAGGGATGGATGATGAGACAGATTCAAAAGAATCCTTGCTGTCAGCACACCTTGATGATGATCATGATAATATATATATATCAACCCCTTTGCGCGAGTAGGATGCGACACAAATTCTATTTTTTAAGCGAAAGTTTAACACGTTCGATTTTAAAGTTCTCATTCTCCCAGATCAGTTACCATACCAAGGTTAAAGAGCCTAGTCTGCCCTACTATTTATCCAGAGCGGGAGAGGTAACAGTTGAATTCGTTCCTTTCTTAAGGGTATTAGCTCTAATTGAAATGCAAACAGCCTCGCCCTGGATTTGAACTCGGGTCACCGCGTCCCTTTCATCCAAGGGTAACCATTACACTATGAACGTCTCCGTAATAATAATGATAATGATAATAATATATTTGTGTACGCGTAACATTTTCGTATATAAACGTTTTAGCGGTTAGAGAGTGGGGGCAACTTAATAAAGCGTAAAGAATAAGTGGGTGGAATCGTCAAGATGATATTATAAAAAAAAAAAAAAAACAAAAAAAAAAAACTCTTTTTCCAAATGCAGGTGGTTTCACGCGAGTCAACCTCTGGTTCCCTATACCCGTCTCTTCAAACAAAGACACCCGTTTTTTTTTTTTCCTTTTTTATTAGATACACTGGCACAGTTACTATTCAACTTCGTCAATAACATAAGTTTTGAAAATCTTCTGCGTGTTAAGTAAATTCTATAAAAGAAAAAACAGAGAAAATACATATCCGTTCAGGTTATTCAAAGGGAGTATCTTGAATGCAACTCCGACTCATGGTTACGTCATGGTTAATGGGCTGCACTGCCGCCACGAAGTAAGTGAGTTCGAACTCAATTCACGTTATTGCATTCACTTTCGGACTAATACCCTCGGAAAAGTGAAGAAGCCTCTTATTCCCCGCCACCATCACCTGCAAGTGTTTAAATAGCATCAGGGCTATTCTTCGACAATAATGGCCGCCGATTCGGAAGGAGCAATATAATATGCTGACTGCATTTATGCAGAAAGACAAGACCCCTCCCCACCAACGGGATATGACATTAAATTATATAAACAGTCCTGGATATGACTCTATCCGTCCAGCAGCTCTGGGGAATGTCGAGTAACCCTTCATTGCCATTACTCCCAGGTCCACTCTGAACTGGAATGGTAATATCTGTTAGATCCCATCTATTGGTCCCATGGAACTTTAACCATTTAACTGTGAACAAATAAATGACTGATGTTAGATTGAATTATTTGTGTTATACAGCAAACTGTGCGCAAAAATCTAATTATTGGTATTTAATAGCAATACCAAGAACCATTTAAATCTGTGCAAATGAATCAATATAGTTGAATAGAATTATTAGTGTTACATAGCAGTACTTGAAGCCATTTAACTGTGTGCAAATAAAACTATTTGTGTGAGCAATACTCGCAACCTCTTCAAAGTGTGCAAGCAAATGATTAATATTAAACAGAATTATTAGTGTTAGATAGGAATACTTGAAACCATTTAACTGTGTGCAAACAAATGATCTCTGACTCGTTTAAAAATGTTATCAACAAACTGTGCTTTTTGAAATCATACACATATATATAAAGAGGATTTGGCATTAATAGCCTACAAGGGATGGTATGCCATAAAACCCAACCAACCCAACCCAACTCTCAAGGATGGCTTTGGCACTAAATAATCCACGAAAGTTCATATATCATTAAACAAAGAAACGAAACAACCCGGTGACTTATGGCGTAAAGGCTGAAGTGTTTGCCTCCGTTTTTAACGTCAGTAAGTTCGAACTCCAAGTCGCACAATTATATTTACTTTCGGAAAAGGTATGAACTCCGTTATTCCATTAGCTGTAGGTTTAATATAATCACTGCTGTTCTTCTCTAAAGATTTCTCTGGCATTAAATAACCCATGAAGATTGATATACCATTTGTATACAAAAAACAATCATGATTGATTTTTGTTTCATACGAAAGTACGAAACGAAAATCAGTCATGGTTGTTTATAGTTTTTTTGTTCTTGTTTTGTCTTTGTTTTGATTTTTTTCTTTTTTTTTTTTTTTTTTTTTGCGGAGTGGGAGTAACTGGATTGTAACTTAGAAAAACAACAAAAAATGTCGCAGCGAAGTGCAGATACTCTGGCTGGTATATATGTATAAGCAAATGCGTTACCTGCACTCGTTTGGCAGCGTTTTAGGCTTTAGGATGGACGTCAGTTTGTTAATGTAAATGATTCGAGCGGGAAGAAGAAGAAGAAGAAGAAGAAGAAGAAGAAGAAGAAGAAGAAGAAGAAGAAGAAGAAGAAGAAACGGTTAAAGAAGAAGAAGAAAGTTAGACTACGTTTGCCCATCCCAAATAAACAACTGTGCATATGTGCGGGTGGGTGGGTATTTATTTTATGTGCGCACGCGCGTTAGAAATGACGATGTCAAAAAAAAAAAAAAAACTTGGCGCGAAAGCAGGCTGGTGTGAAAGTGACCGACAACATCACATCCTGTTTCGTCTCTTGTCCCCAGAATATACGAACACTTTCTTTAAATACACACACACACACACACACGCACACACACACAAACACACACAGACTCTCGTGTATATATATGTGGTCATCTAACAACTAAATGCAGATACGCGCATACCCACAGATATAGGTGTGATACGCGTATAAACACACTGATGCAAGTCCGTGATTTCTCTTCTGACGTCCTTCGTTGATTTCTGTGTGCCTAAACACACACACACACACTCATATACACGTACATACATTTATATAGGTTGGTACAAAAGGATAAAATATATACGTACGCTTAGACACAGGTGGGCTAAGGTGAAGATAGAAAGGAAATTATTTGTACACACCCATAAGTAAGTATTTTACAAGAACATTATTTGCTGAACTTAACCAGGCCACAAGTGCTAGTTACAAAATGACGAATTAAGAAACTACAGTTGTGATGGTTAACGGGGCTAGCTTGATATGCTCTACTCATATACATATCTCAATTAACTATCAAACAAAATGTCTGAGACGTATATACACTACCGACTATCAATAATATTGTCATTATAATCCGGTTTAAAATAATTTCCGCCTGTCCGTATAGATAAGGCTCTGCCATTTTTGCTCATTTTAAACCAAGCTTCCAGAGAATCATAAGGCCATTACTATAAAGAATTTAAAACTAAATTTTTACAATATTATTTTGAGTTAGAATCTCTCACCCTCTATGTAACTGGCTCAGAGAGAGAGAGAGAGAGAGAGAGAGAGAGAGAGAAAGAAAGAGAGAGAGAGATAGTGTTAAGAAAGGAGAGAGCGAAGAAAAAGAAACTAAGAAGAGTGAGAGAGAATATATGAGGGAGAATGAAGTAAAGAACGCTAATGAGAGAGACAGGAAGATAGAAACAGAGACAGAGAGATTAAGTCCAATGAAAACTCGTTGAGATTCGATATTTCTGACTTTGAGTAACGTTGACTGCCTACGAAGGAACTTCATTTCCCATAGGAATTAATCGTGTTTCTTTTTTAACAAGCGACCCTTTTCCACAGGCGGATTACATGACTGTACCAACAAGGCCTAACATATTTTTGATGTCATCCCGTCAACGGAAATGTTCAGGAAACTGGTGAGAGGGAGCGTGTTAAAATCATGGAAGAGCAAACACTTCCTCTCTTCTCTTCGTACCCTCACACAACTGCCCACTCTTTCTTCATATCTGCAATGATACAAATCAAATGAAAAAGGATGAATTAAGTTGTGGTCATTGGCGTCAAGATGATTGTAATTGTCATTTCGGCCGCGGCAAAGTGTTTTCTTATCACTATTATAAAGGACCATGCGAAGTCCTTTACTAAAAATGAACATTCGAATTCTACGGGAAATTTATGGAAGTGCCGAGCTAAAAGCAAGAATGAATCAATTAATTTGTGTACAAATGATTATCGTTATTTACTTGAAGTCATAAATCGTTTGAAAAAAAAAGTGATGTTGGCATTAATTTGCCCAACAAGATTTGACGTGCCATAAAACTGCTCAGCTAACAACAAAAAAGGATATCTGAAGTTATAGAATGTAACAAGTTTCGTATAATTATTTGTCATATTTAAATAATTTTATATGTTTTGAGATATTGTCTTTGCTCATATACATATATGTATATGGACGTGCTAGAGGTGTAAGAGATATTGTCGTAGAAAATGGACAAGATGATCCGAGTTCAAATCCTATATATATATATATATATATATATATATACAAAAACACATATGAGAATCATTTAATAAATGTCGCCTCTGGAGTTGGCAATAGGAAACACCGTTTCCAGTTGGACATGGCGACCGAAGTTCAAAAACTGAATGAGGCTGTTTGCATTTCACATAGCGCTAATATCCTTGAGAAGGTGTGAATCCAACCATCCTCTCTCCAGCTCAAGGTGAATAGTAGGACAGACTGTGCTCTTTAACTCTGGTTTGGCTACTGGCCTAGAAGAAAGAAAACTATGAATTCAGACCTGTTAAACTCCGCTTAAAATTAGACCAAGTGTCACATCCTGCTCGTGCATAGGGTTTATATATATATATATAAGTTAGCCGACCGTAATCAAAGGCGACTCGAAAGCTCCCTTTTCAATAGCAACTACACCGAGGTGTAGGGGGAAGATACTACTTCGTTCCCTGAATTACTCCACTTACTCTTGATCTGTAACCTATAATGCTTAGTGTTAAGCAAGGAGGCATTAGGTGCCATTTTTTGAGTCTTTAGTAAGACTGGACCTGTGACTGAACCTCGGTCTCCCAGACCATTGGCGAACACTCTAACTATTATGCCAATATACAAACAAAATAAATAATAATAATAATAATAATAATAATAATAATAATAATAGTGTCCGTAAATTAACAAATCACAAAATTAGAATGATATGCACACATAAATAACTAAGCAGTATAATAGAGGCCGCCCTTACCAGAATTCCTCAAGATCTAGATCACACCCTTTCCATCATGCCACACACAACAGTGTACAAAAGGATACCCCACACGTGAGTATTACTGGGTCCCATGATCGCGTCGGCGATAAACAGTCACCAAACGACGTGGAACCGTTTCTTACGCTATCCTAACTTTTATATATAATCTTCTACAAAGATATCTCATTGAGGCATCGACTATTACAACCTCACCCTCATTCCGAAGATTACAGCAACTCAACATAACTAAATTCTTTAGCATATTTCCTTCAAGAACAGAAGAAAAAAAATAACCAATTAAAAAACATATACAAAGAAACAATTGAAAATCCAAATAATTGCTAAATCTTCTCTCAGTGGTGTCAATCTTTTCGTTAAATCTTCATTTAAAGGTTAATCCCGAAGAAAATCTCCCGCGCGCCTCGGGTCACACGCAACACGTGACCTTCCGCTAATGTCTGTACGATTTCCCTCCGTGAATTGCTTCACGATTTGCGTCGAGTGATTTTACTTAAGTAATCAAGAAAAAGAAGACCAAAGGGACCGATGATAAATGTTTATAATAGCTAGCTGGGTTGCTTGGTATTTTCTTTAATAATCAGCAAGGTGATCCAGCGTTTTCCAATATAGAATGATCAACAGCAAGAGACTGCTTTCCAGTCAATTTTATAAGATTTACACAGTGGCTAAAAAGAATCTCGGACCATCGACCGAGCTTACAATACACCCATTGTATCCCCTGCATACCCACTCTCCCCAAATATATATCCTTGGTATAATAGTGGACAGCATCCGATGGTGAAGCTACAGTTCTGGAACGCGGAGAAGTGTGGACTCACTTCTTTGTTGTTATAAAATCTCAGATCAAATCTGACTCAGAGTGATAGTACCCGTATGTAGTACCCGTATATATTTCCTTTATATAGTGCAACTATTGAAGTAAGTAAATAAATAAAGTTGTCAAAGGTTAAGCATTAGTTGTGTTAAATATTTCATTGTGTTCTTCAAAGTTTGGGGGTCGTTCTAAATTTATTGTTGAAAGGAAAAATCAATTTTGATATTCGATATGTTTTCACTATTTCTCTTTCTTTCTTTACCCCCTTCTCTCTCTCTCTCCTCCTCCTCCTCTCTCTCTCTCTCTCTCTCTCTCTCTCTCTCTCTCTCTCTTCCTTTATCCACCTATCTATAAAGAAGTAGGATACACTAGAGTCTCGTCCATAGGTCAAATAGATAAGTTTGAAAATTTTTAGTATTTGGTAGGAATACTTAAAACTCTATTTCTTTGCAAGAGAGGGATTAATGGAATATCAATTTTCATGGGTTACTTAATGTCAAAGCCGTCTTTTTAGAAGAAGAGCAATGGTAATATCTAACTTTGAGTTGATGGGGTGAGGTGGTTAATGCATTCCTCAAGGATATTAGTCTGAAAGTGAACATAAGAAGCTCTAATGAAGTTCGATCTCGCAGTCTAGCACTTTGACCATTACATAACGGGAACTCCCTCCTTAAAACTATGTGCAGATAAAAGCGTATTATTATTAAATGATTGGTTGCGCTAATTTGATTTTGTTTCATGGCATATCAACTACTGTAGGTTACTTGATGCCAAATTCTATTTATACATATATTGAATATATGATTTCTCAACACATTTTGTAGTTTTCGTTTTTAAGCAAACCTGCGCTCTTCACACAGTTAAATGGTTTCACTTATTTCTATTTAATACGAATAATTCTATTCATTATGAATCATTTGCTTGCACACAGTTTGATGTTTTCAAGTATTACTATGTATCACTAACAATTCAACTAAACATCAGTCATTTGTTTACACACAGTTAAATGATCAAACAGTTCTATGTCAAACAATTCAGTTCAGCATAAGCACACAATTGAAATGTCAACCAGTACTCTTTGAATCATAAATAGGACCCTATTAGTAGGTACCACTCCGGGTCAGAGTGGACCTGGGAGTGATGGCAATGAAAAGATACTCCGATTCTTCAAAACTCTAGCATTGCTGGAACCTCACCATCAGGTCGCTTAGTGCCCTATCCAGGACACTTTTGGGGGAGACTTACCTATCTGCAGAGATGCAGTCGGTGTATTCTACAACCCCAGCTTACTGGGCCATAATTAATGCTAAATTAATTCTTGATGAGCAGTTGTATACTATTTAACCCAAAACTGGGAGAATAACGAGTTTCATATGTTTCCCCAAAGGAACGTAATGGCGTGAGTGAAATTCGAACTCGCGAACGACGATTCCACAGCATTGTGCTTTAGCCAAGGGTTCACCCTTTATTCCTGTCTGCAAATAAAAGGTTATTATTAATATTAAATGGAATTAGTAATAACTAGTAATAACCATTGAAACCATAAAATAGTGTATAAAGTTTTTAGTATTAAGAATATTCAGAATAATAACTTGAAGTTATAATTGTTTACAGATGATTATCATTAATTACTTGAAACCACATATTGCTTTAAAAAACTGACATCAGCGATCAAAATTCGCAAATCAACTCGGTGGGAAAGGTTGATCTCTCTTCCCTGAGGAGAAAAAGGTATTTCTCATTAAAACTTTGTAACAATAATAACAATAATAATAATAAATATGTATATATATATATAAATTTTATTTTTGGTTTAAGAATTTCCATGAGAAAATTATATATATATATATATATATATATGCGACTACGACGAACCCACACCTGTTAACCGACGAATGGTGCGCCCATTTTTCTACTTCCTTAATATCTTTATTGTTTAACTCCTTTTCTCTATTCCCCTGGACATTAAAACGAGTGAATGTCATCTGAAGAAACGGTGAAAATATTCTTCGTCGAAATTAATATATAATAGCACTTTAATCGTGGTTGAGTTTTCTTCCAGTTACATTGAGAAAATGTGGATAAAACCGAACACAGAGAACGAATACAATTCTTTATTTACCCAAAGATTTCATTAGAAAGTGAAGAAGTCTTTCGGTAAATAGAGAGGAAATATCAATTGAATCCGTTGTCTGGGTTCGGTTTTATACACTTTTTTATGCATATTTTTCACATTATGTCGGAGTTTTTTTTATCTGCTATTTTTTCATATGTATGAATAAGAGATGTATTTATTTGGGGACTGTTATTTATTTTCATATTTTTGGTTATAGATTTTTAATGACGTACATTTTGACAATAAATAATACCTAATAAGGTCCGATCTGATTATATAATATTCCCCAGGATATAATTAAAAATTTTTTTTTAATTATATCCTGGAAAATATTTTATCTTTTAGCAGAATTTACTTTTTCAAAAAAAAAAAAAAAAAAGCAAAGCATAAAAAGTGTATTTATTCAAAGACGATATTGTTATTTACCTGCATAGAATAAACGCTTTTGTCCCAACAACAGTTTAAAAAAAGATTAATTAATGATATAACTAAAGATAAAAACAAGAACTTTAAATCAAATTTACTCAACATGTCGATTATATCAGAATGCAACCTAAGATTTTATTTCGTCTTATTCTAAACGGAACACAGACACACGCACACACACACACACACTCTCATATATATATATATATATATATATATATATATACGTATGTATTAAATTCTTAAATTAAATTCCCTTTTATAGTAATCATATGTTTTATTTTCATTTTTGTTTTTTATTTTAATGATATAATTAACTGAAAAAGTTACTGATGCCGTACCACATCTGAAATGAAAGATTTTTCTTTGAAATATTCTGAATTCCACGAAAAATAGGATCGGTAAGATTCAAAGCTGCAGCTCTCTTTATACGACAGCCAAGAATTTGCAATTGAGTCTCAGTTTGTCATCATTTAAATTTGAATTCCAAAAATTATGGAATTTTTGTATTTTATCGTTCACTTAATTGATTACAAGGGGATGTCGATAATGCTGCCCTAATTACATCCGATGTCCGAGAAAGTGTTAAACAAACACACACACGTAAATACACACACACACACACACACACACACACACACGCACGTGGAAGAAATGGTGGTCCTCACTGATATTTTGTAAACAAAAATAAAAGATATTTAACCCAAAATATTATATATATATATATATATATATATATATAAGTTGACCGACCGTAGTCGAGGCCAACCCGAAGGCACCTTTTTCAATAGCTACTACACCATGGTATAACTTGCCCAGTCGGCTTTGGGTTGTCGAATACACCAACTGCATCTCTGCAGAGGGGTAAGAGTCCCCCAACGAGTGTCCAGGATATCACACTAAACAATCTGATGGTGAGGTTCTAGTGCTTTGGGGAATGCAGAGTACGCCTACATTACCATCGCTCCCAGGGCCACTCTGACCTGGAGTGGTAACATCTGATAGGGTCCTATCTATGGGTTGAATAGAATTAAACTGTGTACTTACGCTAAAATGAATCGTTTGAAAAAATGTTTTGGACATTAAAACTGTGTACTTATACTAAACTGAGTTGTTTGAATTAGAACTGTCTATATGCATAAAATTGACTTCCCATTAATAAACCACAATGGTTGATGTGCCAGAAAACCAAACCAAAACGAAGTATAAGGGAGGCGATACCTTTCCCTGGATTGCTCCACTTACTCTTCATCCGTACCTTATAATGCTGAGTGTTAAATAAGGAGATATCAAGTACCATTTTTGAGTCTTTGATATGACTCGAATTAGGACTGAACCTCAGTCTCCTTGACCATTTGTGAACATATATATATATATATATATATATATATATATATATATATATATATATATATCCTACTTTATTTTTGGAGTTGGGCATATATATCTACCCAACCTCTCCACAAGAGCAAGATGTGATATATGGTTAATTTTTTAAGTGGAGCTTGACATGTTTGAATTCAGAGTTTTCCTCCTCCTCCTAGATCAGTTGCTATACCAAGGCTAAAGAGCCCAATCTGCTGTACTAGTTATCTATGACAGGAGTGGGGAATGGTTGGATACATACTTTACCCAAAGGGTATTAGTATTGTGTGAGATGTAAACAACCTTGTCTAAGATTTGAAATCGGGTCACCGTATCCATTTCCTATGACGATAATCATTACATCACGAGCGCCTTCATTAGGTTGGTTGGTTGGTTGGTTGGTTTTACGGCGTATCAACCTTTTTCGGGTCATTAAACGCCGAATTAGTTTTCAAACTATTAAGTTTAATATAAATATAGATTTTGTTTACAAACGATTAAATGTCGAAACAGTTTATTTTAGCATAAGTACACAGTTTCAATGTCAAAAACAGTTATTTTAAAAAAAATCTAGCATAAGTAGACGGTTTAGTTCTATTTAAAAATAGTTTTATTCAAAAACTGTCCTATTTCAAACAGCTCAGTTTAGCATAAATACGCAATTTCAATGTCAAAAACGATTCTATTTCAAGCAATTCAGTTTAGCATAAGTACAGAGTTTAGTTCTATTCAACCCATAGATGGGACTCTATCAAGGGCTACTGCTCCTAGCAAGAGTGGACCTGGGAGCGATAACAGTGAAGGAGTACTTTGCATTTCCCATACTGGAACCTCACCATTATTTAGTGTCATATTTAGGACACTCATTGGGGGAGTCTTACTCATCTGCAGAGATGCAGTTGGTGTATTCTACAGCTCCATCCTACTGGGTAAATCTTCATTACGATAAATGAGTCTGTGTTTATGTTGCCAATGGGTATCGTTTACTCCTTTCTAAATAGAATCACTAAACTAATCATGGACCGTTATTACAATAGGAGCCCAATGGATTTACCAGTCGTCTAGTCATTATTATTGGCTTTTTTTGCCTTTCTAGATTTTAACTTGTATTTCTACTGAAACCAATATAGCAATTAATTGGTGTCAATTAAAATGATAAAATATAGAACCGAAGGGGAGTTCTTCCGTTCCAGATCTTTAAGGAAACAAACTGGATCGATTATGTTTGCCGAGGTCTTTGGTGATTTATTAAAACTTTGGGCGCTGGGCAGTCGGGAACCTGAATGTAGTAAGGGTGACAAGAGACGAAGAGAGACATGCATAAGGACTTGGGCAAATACTGAGCCATCCGTTACAGGACACGTGCTGCTTTTTAGATGCACACGGTCGAACAGAAGCGACAGGATGCATGCGGATGCGTCGTGCTTTCACCAGTGCGGACACACACGGCCACAGACACGCACCGATGCAAGCTTGTGAGTAAACACGGGCCATCGTTGTATCTATACAGTGCAATCGTTTATTCAGGCATTTCAATCCTCAGATCTATGCAACCAGAGAAACAATTGTATTGCAGGCCTACAGCAAAGAAAGAGGTGTTTCTATTACTTATTCATCTGCTTCTATGAGCCTGTTCATATCAGTCTATCTATCGATCTATCTATCTCAATTTGTTCATATCTATCAATCTATCTATCTGCTCATATATTTCACTAATAATACCACTCTATCGATGAATCTCAGTCTGCTTATATATATCTAACTCTCTCCATTTCTTTATATCTAAGCCCATATATATATATATATATATATATATATAACTTTCTTCTCATCATTTCGTTTCCTTTTAGAATTTAGAATTCCTACGCTCTGAGGAAGGTTTAAAAACCAAAATGTTACAAATTGGCAAATAATTTAAACTATAGATAAAGTCATCCTCAGAAGATCTTGTGTTTTTTTTTTTGTTTATTTTTTGTTTTTTTCATATTTGTATATTTTCTCTCTCTCCCTCTCTCTTTCTCTCTCATACACACACACACACACACACACACACACACACACACACACACACACACAAACATATATATATATATATATATAGGAAATGTCAACACTCACACACACACACACACATACACACACACACACATATATATATGTAGACATTTCCTATATATAAATAAATAAATATATATATATATATGTGTGTGTGTGTGTGTGTGTGTGTGTGTGTGTGTGTGTGTGTTTCTGTTTTCCCGCTCGCACATGCATCTCTAATTTAATTCTGTCTATCTATCCATTTGTTTATCTACCTAGTTAACTTTATTGATATATGTCAATCATTCTAAGACTTCCATATGAACTGTGTTTTATTAAATTTTGCTTAGTTTGGCACAAGGATAGACGTATGAGATACCTAGTTAGAATCGAGCTCACTAACATTATCTACTAGCTAAGCTAGCAATATATATATATATATATATATATATATGCAAACAAGTTTTATTTCATGAGATCAACAAGTGACCTTTTATTTAATTTTTATTCAACTCTTTTTTTTTCTTTTTTTTTTTTCTTCCCTGTAAGTTGCCGCCTCATGGATATGAAATTGTATATATTTAGGTAGTAATCTTTCATGCATAGATATTAGAGTATGCATTCTAATCAGTCTATGTTTGAGTGACATATCTGCTACTGGACAGGAGATTGAACCCAGTGCCCTCAAAGGAGGAGTTATAACATCCAACTCTCTGGTGGGTAGCTGATGACTGTCAGGTTTTATAAGACGCAGTGAAGCAAAAGTAAAATAGAAAAAGAGAGTGATGAAAAACGGATGGAAAGGATAAAGCGAAATGAAGGAAGAAGAAGAAGAAGAAGAAGAAGAAGAAGAAGAAGAAGAAGAAGAAGAAGAAGAAGAAGAAGAAGAAACGTGTAAGAAATAGTTAAAGAAAAAGAAGAAGAAGCTTTTAAAGGAAGAATAATAATAAAAAGAAGAGTGTGTGTCTGTGTGTGTGCGCGCACGCGCGTGTTTCAGCTTCTAATCAATGCTGTAATCATCAATAGCCTTTCGGGAATGACTCTGATTTACATATTTTAGCTGTTTGTCATTCCTAATCGGATTTTATCACTAATTGGACAATATTGGTCGAGAAGATACGGGCGAGCAAGAGGGACGTTGAAAGAGAAGAACGAACCACTCGGCCGGACCCGGCATTGTCACATGCATAGGAAATAAGCGCAAATACTCAACGGCGGCTAAAATTTATGAGACGAGCTCCGCATTCTCTTGACAATTAATGGTTATGACAAACACCGCGTTGAAGTTGGGTTTTTTTAATAGAAAAATATCAGAAAAAAAAGTTGTTTTTTTTCTGTGTCTTTTATTGTATGCTCACTTAATGTAACACATTATTTTGAAATATAAAATTCGACGATTTTTATATCAAAATAGACAACGCATGATCCTTCTAGGTTCCTGTTGCAACAAGTGTTTGACGATTACGTTGTTGCGTTCTGTTAGGAGGACGTGAAGGATTCAAAATAGCATTCCAAACCTATCCCAGTTAACTCGAGAATCTTGATAATTAAAATCTAAATTGTAAAAAAAAAAAAAATTCCGATTTAAAAAGTTTATCACTAACACGACAAAATTATTATTCAATTGCACATTGTATTGGAAACTGACTTGTGTGTTCTCTAAGTCAATTATTTTAACAATATGCTCTAATAAAAATTACCCTGCGATGTGCTGTTTGGGCTGAGGTTAGGGTTAGGGTTACGGTTTTGTGTATATATATATATATATATATATATATATATACATATATATATATATATATATATATACATATATATATGTGTGTGTGTGTGTGTGTGTGTGTGTGTGTGTGTGTGTGTGTGTGTGTGTGTGTGTGTGTGTGTGTGTGTGTGTGTGTGTGTGTGTGTGTCGGATTTGGCATTAAACAACCCACAATAGTTGATATGGCATAAAACACCAATCAACCAACCAAAATATACTTAGATAAGATCTGAAACAAACTCAAACTAGGTACACGCATATATATATATATATATATATATATATATATATTAGTCATTGAATGTTGTTGAGATTCATTTTGACATCATTAATTTTGTTATCAAATGTCTAACTCAACATTATAGAGAGATTTACAGATCTAAAAAACCTAATTACATACATTATTATGCCAAGCATCAATCTACATGCATATGGTATGTACTCATGAACTCTATGTACTCTCTCTCTCTCTCTCTCTCTCTCTCTCTCTCTCTCTCTCTCTCTCTCAATATATATTTAGTTAGCCGACCATAGCCGAAGGTAACCCAAAGGTTCCCTTTTCAATAGATACCTCACTGAAATGTAAAGGAAAGCAATACTGCTTTCTCTAGATTGCTCCACTTACCCTTAACCCGTATCTTATAAAGCTGACTGTTAAGCAAGGAGGCATCAAGTACCATTTTTTGAATTTTTGGTATGACTCGACTTGGGATTGAACCCCAGGTCTTCCGGAGCATATAAATACAATCTAAATCCTGAAGTTGTTTGCGTTCACATTTTAATTCTCTTGAGAAAAAACATTAATCTATCTTTTCTACCCCAGCTAAAGGTAAAATAGTTGGAAAGACTGGAATCTATGGCAATGGTAGGGCAACTGGTCTATTATAAGGAAAAATTCTGAATCAAAACCTGAGGAATATTGTTCGGGAGAATCTGTGGGATACTATTAAACCATTCTTCTTTTATCAGCTCATCCAGAAAGTACGACTGGATCTCCACAGGCCTACAACGCTATAAATAAAATTAGGTTTAACTGATGGGAGAGTTAATCACGTTCTTAAACATTAAAATCACGATTTAGTACTGTCGATAAACTTGAATCACACACACACATACACACATATATGCATGCGAATGCATATATATATATATATATAAATATATATAGTCAAGCAATTACCTGAGGGAGGTATTTTATTACAGTAATTATACAATTGGAAAATAATTCCCAACTTAGAATATCAGGACTCAAAACTAGACACTTTCGAAATATATATATATATATATATATTTAAGCATGTTTGATTAAATAATAAAGACATATTTTGTCTGTATAATTTTCTTTAGATCTTTTCAAGTTTCATGAAAGTGTCTTGGTTTAAGGTTGGAATTGGCGGATGAATTTACCAAATTATCCCGAGCGCTTCTACTTATTAGGAAGCTTGAAATGATCTTAATAAAATTATATAGACAAAAATATGTTTTTATTATTTAATCAAACATGCTTAAATGAAAGACTGCTGGTCAACTACAAACACACACACACACACACACACACACACACACACATATATATATATATATATATATACATATGAGGTGTATAAAAATATTTAGAGTGGAGTTGTATCTAACGAAGCAAAAATTAACACATACACGCACACACACAGACATACGCATACACGTATACACACACACACACACACACACACACACACACACACACACATATATATATATATATATATATATATATATATATTACGCTATCTCATACTAACTGATTTGAGGGAGTATATGAACACAGAAAATATATGTGTATAAGTATGTATATGTATATAACTTTTCTCTTGTCAGCTTCACTGCTTAGTTACGGGATCCTCCTTTACAAATGTATCTTTCAGTCACCACCATCAATCCACCTACCCTTTAAAAAACAAAGAAATCAGAATAAAGAGCCAAAAACAAAAAAGATGTTTTATTCATCTACGATTGTCGTTTTATACGCGCATGCGTATCAAGCAGAAGCTCTAACCAACCAAAAGCATCAACGCCGTCGACAGCGTCCTCCTATCTCCGGTTACATAAAAACCCGCCTCAATATTTATCAAGATGGCAGACATTAGACTTCGCCAGTGAAAAAGATATATCAATGTGTCACTTTGTCGATAGCGGCGTTTTTGCCAGCGTTCCAGAGATAAGGCCAGTTTAAAACGCATTTTCTCATTTGCTATCCGACACCCACTACCCACCAACCGTTCTTTGTTGAATCCCTGTTCGCTGTACACCAAAAGCAGCGCATGACATTGGTGCGTGGTTTCACC